>JAGFPH010001540.1:174631-195985 GCA_018207615.1 Philaenus spumarius
ATAGGCCTAACCTAAAATTGTGTTAAACCTTTGGTCCAAATAAGCTGTTTTATTTATAATGTGTAACAATAATATAATGTTAAATTGTAATATTAGATGTTTTAATTATTATATTTCATAGGTTTTAAAGGCCTAACCTAAAATTGTATTAAACTTTTGATTCAAATCAGTTGTTTTATTAATTATGTGTAACAATCATTAGGCCTATGTTGAATTACACGGGATACGAATTACAGGCTTTCAAAGTTTCAAATTAAGCAATAGCGAAGCATTGCCGGGTCAACTAGTGTTATTATAAAGGTGTAGAATTAATTATAACCTCAAAGCAAGATGGTAAACACAGTTAAATGTCCATTCATTGTTAATACAATGAATAAAATTAATACGTTGGTTCATCAGTATAGGCATAACCTAAATTTATTGTGTGTATGTTTAATTAATTTTACCTGCCTTAACGGCAACATACATACATAATTTATGTTTTGTGCACATTTATGGCACAGTACGTTTCGAATGATATAATTTTAATCTTTCAATTGCCGTTTATTATCAGTTTTTTTTTTTATACAAGTATTTGCTGGTTCCATACGTTTAATGTTATTATAATAAAGATTTAGAATTAATTATAACATCAAAGTTAAGATGGTAAACACAGTTAAATGCCAATTCATTGTAAATACATTTAATATACATAAAATGTTGGTTCATCAGTCTAGGCCTAACCTATAATTATTGTTTGTATGTTTGCCGTTAAGGCAGGTAAAATAAATTAAACATACACACGATAATTTTAAGTTAGGCCTAGACTGATGAACCAACATTTTATGTTTATGTAATGCATTTATAATTCCATAATAAATTACATTAGCATTTGAAGAAAAGGTCATGATGCACTTCGTTCCTGACGGGGGTCCCATGACCGCACACTTAATTTTTTCATTGAATTAAATTAATTACTGCCTTAGTTTAGTATAAAATAAGATCCATATCATCTCAGTAAGTGGTTTATATTTAGTTAGTTTATTTACGAACCTTTGATTTTATATTAAACCTATTAAATTTTGAGCTTTTGGCTACAAGCTAAAACCGCTGGCGCTGGGCGTAAAACTGAAGCAATTTTAAAAAGTATCAATGTTGAAATTGTTCAGATAATATCGGTTCGTTGCCATAGTTACTGATTAAACCGTTAAAGATTAACCAAAATAGTAAGTGGGAAAGTTTTGTCCGTAAAATCCGCGACAGTATGTACCCAGCTTTAATAGTTTCCTACCACATAGTTTGGTATAAACTCATACGGAATTAAAGGCAGGCATTTTTTCCATATAGGCCTATGTTCTAGAATAGTCTTGTGTACAAATTTTAATTTAAAATGTTTAAAATGTATTGCATTTATTTTATTTTATTATTGGTTATTACTGAATACGTATTATTTATTGTTATATATTTATAAAATAATTGTTATAGGTGAGTGAATGAAAGATATTAATGATCGTATATGGAATGAATGCTGTTTATTTATATAATATTGTAATTTATAAAAATGTTGAATATTTAATATTAATTGGTATAAAACTATTGTGTTTTAAATTGTGTAAATGATAGCGATTGTTAGGTACATGTCTAGTTAGTGTTATATATATATGAATTAATAAAGTTATTCGTAGTTTTTACAAATATAAGGTATGTAGGCTGAACTTTCCGTTTGAAATGTAGGTCTTAAGCAATTAAATACACCATTGTATATATTATATTAATACAACTCATATTTTATTACTATAAATAATTCTAGCTTCATATAATAAACAGATTAAATCAAAATTAGAAGAAGAACTATAGGCTTACACCATTTCCCAATGAGCACAAAAGAGTCATAGAACGTTTTCAAATATGTTTTTCTTAGGTCGTATCCTTTTATATTATTTCTCAACGGTGTTTTTTTTTTTCTCTAAGCGATAACTCCCTTAATTCTTTAACAAAATTAATTATTCAAGCATCATTTTAAGCTTATTTTCTCCGCTATTGACGAAAAATAGACAAACAGTTTAAAATTTATGTTTCGATACAAAAGTTGATTAAAAAAACTTTTATATCATACTTCATATGGTTCCTAATGAAAGGCGCCATCTATTAACATCTGTTTAACTAACATGACAGCTGTTAGTTAGATTGTTAACTTTCTATATGCAAATGTTATCTACCTCACAAATCAATCAAATAAAACCAACGTAAATAAATAAACGTAATTTACTTAACTAAATCAGCTAAGTAAGTACCCATAACTTGCGTAATATTCGCATAGGTCAGCTAATTACGATTTATTTTGGCAAATAAATATTTCCACCGATATAATAATAATAATAAGGTATGCGACTATGCGCTTATTATGAAGTCATACACAGGTTATAACGGGGAGGCAACTAGTTATCATTTACGAGTAACACACTTTTTATTCAAACATCGATAATTTTCTATTTAAACAGATTTACAAGCAACAAACAAACCCAAAACCCGTTGTATTTGTATAAAACCCATTACATTTCGTTGGAATAACTTAGGCTGTGTTCAGTACAAATGTTAAGCAAACTCGAGGGAATAAAATTGCCGAAGTTGGTTAGAAATGTGATATTACTCTGTTTCCAAACAATAAAAGCTTTTATGTTGAGTGAATGGGGAAACTTTACAAAAGTAAGAATTCAGAAAACGGATCCAACGTTATCTTCCTTTTACCGGAAGTGACCTGTTTACTGCAATATATGGTAGACTTGTTTAACTTCCTGTAAATATTTGGTAGATTTCATTGTAGAACAAGAACAACCAACTCTATTTTGTTTCGCAGAATGTGTACAAACTGTGTTTTTACTATATTAGGCAAAACTCACAATAACGATGTGAAATGGCTTTGTAACGCTCTGGAAAACACACAAATAATATTTAAATATTTGTAATTTCACAGTTGAATTCATCATTTTGTTCGGTACTCGAGTGAAACAATGATTTCTATTTTGTAAAATGTTATTAAAAAAAGCAAATTAAAATATCTTCATATTCTTAGCCATGTCGAAATTATTGACTTAATAATTAATTTTTGTTTTTAGACTATCAAAACTACTTTAATTTATTTAACAAATGCATAAATACATAATCATAATTTTACAATAATGTGCTATACTTAAAATTCAACAAATATAAATGTTCAGTTTTAACAAAATATTAAACACCCGAAAAGTACAAAAAACAATTTAAATTACTACATAGTAAATTATACAACCTTAAAATTTACTTAGAATATGAACAAATGACCTTAGCAATTCTGAATTAACGTTAAGACGCGCTTTTTAAAAATGTCCTTAACTAAGTTAATTCAAACTAAGCATTTGCGTTATTTAATTTTACCCCTACAAACCATCTTGCTATCTAAAAAGCAATAGTCAGTGTAATGACTGTGAAAGTAAGAAAAGTTCTTTAACATTTTCTACATGGAAGAATAGAATCTCTCTGGAGAGATTGCGGGATTAAGGCTGTCTAAAATTCTATTGACTACGGGCACTTTTCCTGCTGTTATTAATTTGGCTGTTTACAATTGCAAAGTTTTCATTGCTTATTGTAAGTGACAGTTCTAATGAAAATTGCCAATGCGCTAAAGAGAGCCTCTGGAGAATAGAGAGTATTCAAGAGAGAGAGAGAATTAAAGAATTGTTGTATTTATTTTGTGAGTGAGATAACGGACTAAGTTATAGTATCTTCAAATTAACCCAAAGATCTGCGCTATATTATAAACAGAAAAATGTAAATATGTTATTTTTTTAATTTTTACTATGGTTTAAATTATACTATCTGTTAACCCTTTCCGTCTACATGACCCCAAAAAAGAAGCTAAACTCCAGGAACTTATTCCCACATAAGTACTAAGAAAACTGTTTACACAAAAATGCTAATAGAAACATAATAAACCCTGCGTGCTTCGCATGCCAATGTCTACTGGCATATTGTTTTAATTATGTCGAGGTTGATGATTAATCATAACCTCAAAGCTACCAAGATAAATAATATTTTATTCCTACTCCTAAACAAAAACATAACCTAAAAATTACAACTTTAAATTTTTTAAAGTATGAAGTCAGCTATTGATAGAAAAATAAGAAGCATACTATTTTCTATTAAGCTAGAAAATTAATATGTGTTAGCTTAGAGTAAACAACTAATTAAATGACCGATACTGGATATTTTAACAGGCTAAGCAAAGTGTTTTAAAATGGACAAATATTTTAAACAAATTTGTAACTATTTAAAGGCCTAAAATTTCTTTTAAATTATTTGTAAACGTCATTACTTTTTCCTCTAACTTTATGCCATACCAATTAAATTTATATGTAGAGGTTCTGTAATGCGCAGAGATATTTCAGGCGTGGTCAAAACAAAAAAATATTTATCCTTCTTTAAAAAAATATCCTCTGTCTTTTATTTGTTGATAAAATATTTATATCTCCAAGACGACTTAACCGATTGAGTTCCAATTATGACCATTACTCATCAATATAAAAACGTAGTTTGGAAAAATAATAATCAACTAGTCCCAATAATATGTTTCAAAATGTTTGAATTTTAAAATAAGAATTACTAGAAACCAACTTCAAAATTTTTTTTATTATTAAAAAAGTCAAGAGTAGTTGTTTGTAGTCCGTTTAATTTCCTATCCGATGGGTATAGTTGTAAAACTATCGGACAAAAGGTAACAGTAAAACAACGCACAACTTCATTCATTGGTCTTACAAATGAATTATTGCCTACGCTTTGTTCCCATGGAAGTTAAACTTGTCAAACTAACGAACGCTGTACTTTTACGGATTATTAAGACAAGTTAGTTATTTTTTCAAACTAGGTTTTTACATTGATCTATAACGTGCAAAATTTCAACTAATTTCATTCAAACGTTTTAGAGATATAAATTACTAGAGACCTCCACCCCCTGGTGACTCGCGTCGAAGCAAATGCAAACAGGTTATTTTATATAAATAGGCAATAGTTTTAAATTTTAATATGTCTTATATATTTTTAATTAGGATGTAACATAGTGGTTTCTTATTTTTGAATTCCTTGATTTATTAAGGGTTTATTCTCTAGCTTTAAGAAAAGTATAACAATTAACATTTTAATAGAGGTTGTTTCTACATTTTCACCCCTTTGCAGCACGCGACAAAATGCAAATCTAGTTTACTTTTTTTCTATATATCTTGTAAGAAATAAATGTAAAAAATTTCAGCTTTCTAGCTTTGAAGAAAGTATTAATATTTATTGTTTTAGATGTTGATGTTCTTATTCGAAGTAAATTGAAATTAATTTTAGACTGTGCTACTAAGGGATAGTGTTGCTTTTTATTAGTAAAACAATTTTTTCGATCGGTTCAGTAGTTCCAGAGATTACCCCCTACATACAAGCAAACAAACAAATTTTACCTCTTTACAATATTAGTATTTTTAGTAGATTATTTAGTAAACAGACGGATAACTGGTAACAGAAGCTTTTCTGGACATATGTTTGCAAGATATTTTTTCTTTATTTTTTACCCATATATGACCACTTCCTGAATTTTCCCCGCGCATTACAAAATCACTCTGTTTAATACATCGTCTGAAAGTGCATAATTGTTATATATTTTACTTTTTCATATCTTACTTTTTCAAATTATATATGTAAATGTTGTAATTGCATTCTACGAATCTGTCATTGTATGGATAAATCTTCTTACAAGTATGCCTATACTAACTCTAAAAACAACATCATGAAAATAAATAAAATTATTCGCTATTAACAATGAAAGTGGTAGGTGAGTGTAACCAGTTGATAAAACATAAGGAATGATGAGGTAATGATTATCATTCAAACTGTTTGTATTACTCCATTGTCGCTGCATAAGGTCAAACTGAGCAAAAACGTGTTGTTTTTCATTATATTTTCCAAACAAATTGGATCGTCTGTAAAGTTATAATAACTACAACAAACATTAGTTATTTTTCAAAAATGTTAATGCAATATTTTAGGAATTATATTGGGTTAGTGTTTTATTCACCATTTCAGCAATATCTTTAGAAATAAAATGTCAATTTTACTTATAAAGGCACTTCAAACGTTAATACCATGGTTGCGAGTAATTTGAGAACATGCACTTCATACCATCTTTGATAAATTACTCCAGCAAAAAAATATTTTCTGCTATTGACTTGCAAATTTTGCAATCACTTAAATCAAATCCGTTTTATTATCTAAATGTAGTTTATAATTCAAAACAAGACATTCTGGTCAACCAAGTTTCTGGTCAATGTAAATACTTTAAGATCGTCATCAGTTAATTTAGATTCATCGTTATTTTACTATTTTTGTTCTACTTATTACTTCAAATTTAGAGATATTATTATAATTTATTTACAGTCTTAGGTTAATTTAAGATATGTGATGTAGGTTAGTGATCTCTTCTTGTTTATTAAATGTATAAAACGCATTCAAGATCCACATTTAAATGAGGTGTTTTAATATTGCACAGTGGATTTCTGTCTACATTTATATTCGATTAGCTGTACTTCAAGACGAATATCAGAAGGTAATTAGTTAATACTCCCCAGAAATTTTACACTTCAGTACTGTATATGTTTATCTTCCTCCAAAAAAATACTTAGTGTTTTTACTCCCCAGTAATAGTTGTATTTTTAGGAAGTTACTAGGGAATACTGGATCATTTGCGCCCCAACCCTATTTCTACTTTTGGCCTCGGGGAGTGCTTCGCTCACAGCAACGATATGTGGGCAAAAATATTATATAAAACATATTCATTAACAGTACCCCAAATAAATTTACTATACAAGTTTTAATACGGCAATAATTGCAAACATGAGATAAAAAACACTTTTTTGAAGGGCTGTAGATTGAAAATGTTTAAATTTTAAGTTTTTTAGTTAGTTTTATTAATACGGTTACATGTGTCTAAAAGTTCGTAATAAAAAGACATTCTGTTAACGAATAGAGTGTCGGAAAAAACATGAGAAAAAGAGCACTAACAATATCCTAAAAACGTAGCTATACGTCTAGTTTTATTGAACATAATTTAAAAGTTGCAAATTTTAATTTTTGTTAGTTTAAAACATTATTTATGGGTTCAATAGAAAATATTTACACTTGAAAGTTCTTTAGTTGCCTCCACTAACAACAGGTGTGTTGAATTTCACGCTAGAGGTTTAGGCAGGGTATTTTGATGCCAGTCACATATTATATAAAGTTATCAATCTAAACGCATCAATAATCAATTTTAACTATTACACATTGGAGCTTAAAGTGATTAATGGACTTTTACCTGCCGGTAATTATCTACCTAAAACAACTGAATTTTTTTGGGGTGGGAGAGAGATAAATGCACTCTTACACCGGTAGCCTTCAATACTACTGCAGTGTGCTGTCATGAATTATTATCAGTTTATTGTTTACTGTGTAGGCTATATAACATATGGAGGCCGTTTAAGAGATATAACCAGTTTTAAAATTTAATAATACAACTCAAATTGGTCGATTATAAAACATACCCCGTACCTTTGAACTTCTGTGTGATTGCAGATTGTAACACTCCAAAACACATTGTATGATTTTCAAGTGATTTCACGCACTACCATCTCACCTACTTTTCCGTCTTATTGCACTATAAATTCCACCTGTTATTTTTATCATCATTAAATGTTAAAAATTAAAACAAGGGAAACATAGTTGTTTCAGCTTTTCCTAAACTTCCAAAACTATTAACGACTAAAATGTTTTATATTCATTGATTGTTTTCTTTATGGTTCTTAAAAATATTTACTATGTTTAGTGCCTACAACAGTTAGGTTTATCATTAGTACACAAATGCAAAGGTTGGTTATGTACTGCAGAAATGTTTATAGAGAATTCACCTCTGAAGAAAATAGTAAACAAACAGGTGGAAATAAGTAAAAGACATCCAAACCTTAAGATTGATTACACCATAATATTATTATGTAAATGTTATAAAATAAAATCCCGCAATTTGGGACAAGCCTGCAGACAAAACTGTATAATGAGCTGTCTGCAATTCAATCATATATTTTTATTGAGAGTGTTATAATGAATACATATTATATCAAACCGTAAAAAACCGTATTATTTCACCATGTGTACGACGTGTCGTGCCTCGTTGGATGGTGTCGTACTGTGCTATGTAATCTCACGAAGAGCCGGATCATACGGAAATGTATTTGGTAAGATAATAGTCGTACCATACCGTGACGTGTAGTTGTATGTTCTGTCATGCTACACCATATCGTACGAAAACTTTTTTTATCGTGACATATGGTATGTTGAACAGCATCGTGTAGTACCATGTAATGTCAATATCATGCAGTGCTGTGGCATGCTCTAATTTACCATAAACTAACTTCTTGTGACTCGACGTGTACTTTAACTTCGGGTAACAGTTGAAATTACGCTTTAAATATATGTAATAGAGATATTAGAGAATCTCTATTAGTCATGGACCTTAACGTAATCGCCAGCCTTGTTTTTTTAAAATTATTATTACCGACTCAATCATGGTCAGCAATTCATTAAAGGTCCCCTCTGACATTCCAGTAAGGCAAGGCGCTTATTGAGACGCGATTGACGCGTGTCACACGACGTGGCACAGCGTGACTTTTTGTAACATTCGTAAATGAATGGACTAGCGCATATTGACATCTCTACGCTACGCAGCGCGACTCGCATGGCACGACAGTCGCGTGGAACAGTGGCAGTGACACAGTTTCTCGCGCCATGCGTCACACGATTTCGTTAAGTCTAGCGTATTAGCCTACAAGAACACGATGAACTTGCCTTGAATAAAAATACATTTTCTCTAAAAATATACATCCAATTTGTATGAAATTTAAAACATACATAAACAATATATGTATAAATATACTATAAAAAAAAATATATCTACAATAATTTTTAACTAAATAGGCTATCAACTTTATGAACGCATAATTTAATTATCAATGAATATGTTTTTATTATAAACAGTTTTTTAATAAAAATATTCATCTGATTAGTTTGAAATTTATAACACATATAAATAATATATAGATAAATATAGACCTAATATAAAAAAATGTAAACTCTACGACAATATTTAAGCACATAGGCCATAAACTTTATAATTCTAGGCCTCTTTTCTAGGCGCAACACAGTATGGTTAAACATTACAATCGTACTCCTAAATAAAAACGTTATATCTCACTAACCCTTTTTTTTTAGCGGGGGAGGTGTTTTTACTATCTTGATTAATTTTATTATTATGTCAATTAAGTTATATATTCATATTTTGTACTGGAATTGCACAGTCCATCATATCTTTTGATAAGATTTTTACCGAAGATATGTTGATAGATAGGCTAATTATACGCATTTTATATGCTATGTAAAGTTAGGTTAGTAAAGTTGCTGACATATTTCTTTAAATATTATAGTAGAGCAACATTTTTGTATGTTGTATTTATACATATTTGTTTAAATATATTTCAAATTTCATCTAAATTGGATAAATATTTTTAGAGAAAATATATTTATATTGTCATATGTTCAGTAGGCTATAATTGTCAATTACCAATAGCCTATATTTATAGAATCAGTGTCTGCTGTCTGCTATAGGCCTATTATAAGATTCTCAGCTTAGATCTAATAAACATAGTTTTATCCGTTAATCATTCATTTTGAACATTCTAACAAATAAAATGTTGGAAGAGTTGGGAGCAACTGCGTTGTAATATACGTTCCCCGACGCGACGCGTGTGGCGCGATCGTGTAATGCAGGTCGCGTCATGTCATCTCACACGCTTCAAACGTGTCTCAATATGCGCCTAGCCTAAAATTCCTGAACAAACCATTAGCTACGTGAGTTCCATTAATAATTCGCTATTCCTTTCTCTCGACAGTTTTGTCCACATCGATCATTTAAGTTTTCTTCTTCTCCTATTTCTCCGCAAAATCACAAGAAAAGCAGAAGTATGCTAATCGCAGTAAGTAAATACGCATCTGACTCGCCCATCTTGTGAAGCATGATAACAAATTGAATGTCTCTAGAGTTGAATGCCGAAATGCATGCGCTAAAGGCAAGTTGAAAGGAAAGAGGAAAGCGCACGAGTATGAACATAACTTTAAACCGTGTCGTAACGTGTCATGCCGTATTTTGAAGCCTAGTGCTATTCCCTGCTATATAATATCCTATGGTACCTTGTCGTAATGTGTCATGCCATGTTGGGTAGCACTGTGTCATGTCGCGTTATCCATGTCGTATTAACTAGTACCATAAACCACCGTAGTGTTTCATGTCGTACAGTGGGAACAATATCATGCCATGCTGTGAAGTATCGTAACATAAATTGAAGTGTCTTGATGTCGCGTATTGCTGTGACATGTCGCAAAGTGTCATTCTCTGCCGTATAATATCCTGTTTTAATGTGACCCGTCGTGTCGCATTGAACCATACCGTGACACCTAGTGACATAAATTGCCTCAGTGTATCATGCCGTTCTGCGCAGTTTATTTCCAGATCATGTCATGCAGTGATATATAATAAAGTATCGTACCTTATATTGAAATGTCATAATATCACGTAATTTAGTGACATGTCGCGTAGTGCCATATAATATCCTGTCGTAATATTGTCATGTGATATTGTATAGAACCGTGTCGTCTCATGAGTCATGCCGTTCTGCGCAGTTTATTTCCAGATCATGTCATGCAGTGATATACAATAAAGTATCGTACCTTATATTGAAATGTCATAATATCACGTAATGTAGTGACATGTCGCGTAGTGCCATATAATATCCTGTCGTAATATTGTCATGTGATATTGTATAGAACCGTGTCGTCTCATGAGTCATGCCGTTTTATCTTTATCCTAAACGAGATGATATATTGTCAAAGTATACTCAAGTCTTGATTATATAGTAATGAGGCAACAAATTGCTACATGATGAAGATGCTAGGTAATACGAGTGGTATTATCACTCTATATTAAATTTGTTAAAGAAACATTTGTTTCTAGAATTACTTCCGTGGTAGGCTAATGATTCTGTGAATCAAGCTTAGCAGACATTTCCGCGAATATGTTCACTATCGTCTATAGAAGAAGATAACGATTTCCCGTTGTACAAATAAACCTTAGGCCTATCACTCTATTTGCAGTTACAGTGTTCTTATTTCGAAACTTAAATTAAGAACTATTTAACATTATTTCTTGTGTTTACCTTTGCCACTTACTATTATGTTGTAAGTTGTTTATCTGACAAACAACTTTAAATCAAAAACCTTCCTTAATTGTTTATGATATTTAAACACATGTTTTTATCATACTGTATTATAAACATTGCAGACATATATAGACACCGTAAAATAGCTGATGTTAGCTGAAGACAGACCCTCGACTGGTGGTGACGTTATGGCCTTGGTGGTTTTCTGAAATGGTTTTGAAGGCTTTACGAGTGTGAATATTTTCCACGATGTTAAAAGACAAAATGACGTAACATGTATAAACCATACACTTTTATATACCTTTACCAGATAGGGTAAAAGTATTACAAATATTGACTTTTATATATAGTTATATATAGCATAGTTATAAAGCAAGAGCGTATTTCTAACAAACTCAAAAATTGTTTACTATAAATTTGGGGAACAAAATGTCAAAACAATACATTAAATATTTTATAATTCTACGATTTTATGATATGAAACATGTTTTTAACATTGGCCTTAGCTGTAATTTTATTGCAAACGTGCATATTCGGTGTTATTACCCAAGTGGTGGGCTGTCCTATGAACCATACCCTCTCTCGCTCGGCCATAGCTCTGGCTGCATGGTTGCAGTAAAGGAAGAGACAAAGACATTTGAGGGTTGAATTACGAATATCATTCGTGCCTCAGTTTTTCTAAAGTATACTTACAAACAAAATTAAACATAACTCACGTCTTTAAGTAATTCTCGAAGTCGTTCCAGGCGGTCGTCTTGTCCCCGCGTGGGAAGGTATCTCGCTTCTACGGCGAAAACCGATAACAGCAAGATGACGGTGAAGGTGGCTGCAAGTACTAGGCGGAAACTCATCTGAAACAGAAAACAGATGTGTGTTTAGTATGTACAGGTTAGGCTGTAAGTAAACTGCTCCTCTACTAAGTTTGAAGTTTCAATAAGCATAGATTCGGGTTGTCGAAGGTTCACTTTGCCTACTCTGTGTGTTGTTGCACTCTCTGTTCCCATCAGTTCTATGCGAAGTCATACTTAGTACAAAATGTCGTTAATGGAATAATACATCGCGAGTATGAATAAGGACTCGACCTGAGGCAGGTAGGACGCTCATCCAGGCAGGGGACAATACAAATAACTGTCCAATACAATGATGTCAAACACAGTTGCCTCAAACAATGGTTTAACCAAACCCAAAGTTACTTAACCTAAACACATTAACGCTATTTTGCACGATACTTTGAACCGAAATTATATCTATAGATGAGGGGCCGAATTCGAACCTTTCATTTTACCTGCGTTTGCCTCTTGGGTAAAATTCATTAACACATGGACGGTATCAAGACAGCTGACCATGTCTTGTAGAAAACATATTTTATAATCGGGCTGAGTTTAAAAGCTCTAAGCAAATTTATACAACCTGTCTTGTTGTCATACAAGACTTCAAAAAGTATCGAAAAGGCTTTATATTTTTTAAACAAAGACGTGCATGAGGATGCAATGTTCCACAGGTATTAGGCTTAGCTAAGATATTTAGTACTTAAATAGATTCTTATTTGGTGCGGACTCAAGGGACGTTCCGTGGGAGGTTGGCAGAAAATTTTAAATGTAAGCAAATGATAAGTTTATATCAAATTATACTTCTATATGAGTAAACCTTTTCCCACAAACCACATTAAAAAAGGCAAACCAGTTTCAAAAGATGTAAGCTTGAAAGTCCATTTTAAAATTATAAAATGTAATCAGTATTTAAAAAATGGAACTGTTAAGGCTTAAGGTATGGTTATTGTTGCAACTTATTTTTTATTGTATGAAATTAAATAGAGAGCCCAGTTAACAAAATATTTCTTGGACAACCTTTCTGGCACCTTTTGAAGACTCTAAATACCATTGTCTTTTCAACGTTGTGTAAGGCAAACACATATTGTAAAAAAGAGAAATAATTACAGGCACCATTCTTTAACATACTTAGTCAGTTAAAAATAGCGTTTGCTTGTTAATAGTAATTTACAAAACAACTAAATCAAGCACAAATTATTAAAACTAAATCCAATCGATTATGGCATTAGTAGATGTAGGCCTACTGTTTTTTTATGTTTTTAACAAAAACTAACAGAGGGGTATATGTACTTGTATAAATAGGTGAACTTTCTATCAGAAATTACTCAACCTATTTGCTTATACTTTCTTGAGTATGTAGGTTCATTAGTATTTTATTTATTTATTATTACAGTAAAACCTTAATAATCCGGACTAATTGCCGCTCTAAGTCGTCCGGATAATTGAAAGTCCTGATTAAATGAAATAACCTTAATACGAACAAAGGTACATAATGAAACACCCTTTATAGAAAACGAACATGTATTTTGAGTTTAGTTGTATGTACAGACAATACGTTAATTCATCAAACATGTAGTAAAATGTATTACACTATGAATATGAAAGGTCCATTCTGTGGACTACTAGTTTAGAATGGCTTATTCCAAATTTATCTAAATGTAATCTTTATAACCTGCAGTCAACTGGCTGTCCGGATTAAGCGAAGTCCGTCATAATGGGGTCCGGATTAATGAGGTTTTACTGTATTATTTTATTTTATTATTTTAATAAACAAAAACGTTTAGAAAAATTAGTCACTTCTAAAAGAATAACAATAAAATTAAATAAACACTGTTTATTATGTACACGATTTAATCTGAAATATAATAACTGAAACAAAAGCTTATACACCACAAACATAACTTTCAAGAGAAAATAAAAACAAAAAAAGTATGCAAAGAAAGGAGGTTCTTCATTTATTATTTAATATGCCTGTTTTGTGACTACCATCATTTGTTGAGAACTTCATGAAGAAATATAGTGGGCCGTGAAATATGATTAAAAAAAATAATAAACAAAATCTGATACAGTAAAAAATATATAAAATAATTGCTTCAGGAATTAAGAATCAGTAAAAACATAAATGGCTAAAATATAATACATCAAACAAAAACTCAATCAAAAGAAAACGCAACGTACCAAAGTCATAGACAGACACACACTTACTAATTTTATACTATACTTTAGCCTGGTCATAATGTCTACCCATAGCCACAAATAAAGGTAAGATGTTTAAAAGGCACGTAGTACCACTCAAAACATGTAACCAATGCCTCAATTATTTCAAAAAGGTTTTAGCATTCTTACAATTTTCAATATATTCTGGAATTTTTTTGAACAATTTTGTGGCCACAAAAGCATACAATCTTTTAAATAATTACTTATTTAGTTTGTGTACTACATGTTGCACACCAGGTCTAAGAACAGCTTTAGAACGGATAAAGATCCTGTATCGCAGGGGTTCTTAACCTGGGGGGCGTGCCCCCTTGAGGGTTGAGGCATAGAATTCAATGGAGGCGTGAGTGTATTAAAAAATAAAAAAGTAAAATCATAATTTACACAATGTTGTGAAAATGGCTAGTATTACATGCAAATCTAACCTATACATAACTAATGAGCTTGACTTGTGAGAAAGTAACTAGATAAACATTTTATCTAAACTTAACCTAGATTACCTCATATAAATTTGTTTTCATTCCTTTGATTTCATATGTTCTAATAATAATATGTTAAAAATAAAGTTATGTGCAGATATAATAAATTTTGTGCGTGGAATGTTATATATTTTCATTTAATAACCAGCTACAGTTTCAAATTCCGATTGTACTACTTGTATTAACCCCATATGGTGGTTGTATGGGGGGGGGGGGGAGAGGCCTCACATCAGTTTTCGAAGGGTGGCATAGAGCCTGAAATGTTGAGAAACACTGCTGTAAATGAAGTACTTTTAAATATCTGAAAAGCGGCTTTGAACGGTCCTTTAAAGATTTGGTGCATACAATCCGAATACATAGTTTTTGTATACTTAAAATATATTTAAGGTTAATCTTTTAAGTCCCTCCAAAACACGATAACCCGTTCGTAAGCCTTCTTAATTGAAGAACAATACATATTTTTTGAAACTTAAATAGGTGTTATTTAAAAATATAAAATAATCTCATTACTTGGTTAAATTTAAGTTTTAATTTCTTAAATGTGGTTTTTATTTTCCCAAATTATTAAATTTGTATGTCTAGATAACATCGGGGTGGCGTGCAAAGCACACACAGCTCTCTCCTAGTAATAATAGTCAGCCACCTAAAATTATGACTGCTATTTTAACCCCAGTTGTTAGTTTTAACCTTAAATCTAAATTACCAACCAAATTCAATGTTATAAATAATGTAATAAATATATAAATTTTCCTGAGATGACATTAATTTAATTTTTAACATACAATATTGATTCATTTAATTCAATTAAGGAACCTTT
The DNA here is from genome assembly GCA_018207615.1 of Philaenus spumarius. NCBI lineage: Eukaryota > Metazoa > Arthropoda > Insecta > Hemiptera > Aphrophoridae > Philaenus > Philaenus spumarius. The sequence goes on from JAGFPH010001540.1 coordinate 190,260, forward strand.
AAGGAAAGAGCTCCTTTTATTAAGGACCTTTAAGAATGTGTCTCAAATAATAAGCAATGTTAAATCGGTAAAGCCCAAGTAAAAGACTTTGAGTGTGTAACATGTTTGAAATTGAAATACGCACATTTTTTGTACATTTAAAAAAAATGTAATTCCAGAAAGACCTTACAAATGAAAAAACTAAATTACAAGCTATTTTTTGAATGTACAGTAATAAACGGTTTCTGTTCTTCTACCTATTGTAGGCATATAGGTTATCAAAGTCATTATCAATGTTGTATGTATTTGTTCTACGCGATCATCATTAACAAAGTGCAGTTTGTTCGGTTTATCGTAGATTCAAGAATGGATTTAATTATCAGCAAGAAAATTACGTACGTTCCTGAATTTTAGATTCAGACTCAGCACACCACATAAAACGCATTAACATAACACATGATATTAATTTACCCTTTTTTTCAAAATTTAACACTTTATTAATTACGTACATGATTGCATTTGTTTTGTTTATTCATAAGTTTAAAACAATTTTAATATGGAATTTTAATGTTTGATCGCAGTTTACTTTAACTTATCCTGGCTGAGTAATAGTATTTTCAAACTTAAAATGGATTTGATAGTTGAGAATTTAGTGTACGTACCAATAAAACATTAAAATAAACGGTACCAGGAACTGGCACATACTTTCTCACAACCATATTTAAATTATTAAACGTCACGGTGACTTGTAGGGTGGGGTAGGAGGGGTGATTTTGTATTAAAGTTGTTTTCCCATAAAAATCCATAAAATAACGGAAAAACCAACTTTTCTCAAAAACGGCCCGAACGATTTCGATTAAAATTTTACAGTTTATAGTACTATTGGTCCCTAATAAACTATAAAATTTTAATCAAAATCGTTGAGCCGTTTTTGAGAAAAATTTATTTTTCCGTTATTTTAAGGGTTTTTATGGAAAAATTACCCTTAAAAATAAAAAATTCACAAAAATGAAAAAAACGCCTGGAGATACCGTGGATTAGTACCTCCATACTAAATTTCATCAAAATCGGACGACTGGTTTAGGCTCTAGGTCTGATAACATCCACACAGACACACAGACACAGACACACAGACACACACACAGACATCACTCCGAAAACCACTTTTTTAGGTTCAGGGGGACCCAAAACGGATATTTCCACCAAAAACTCAAACTCGAAAATTTTGACGAATACAATACTTTCTCCATATACTATGGTATAGGGGGAGAAAGTAAAAGGAAGTATTTGTGCAAAATATGTTTTAATTTGTAACGTTATATTTGTAAAATCCAGTAAGATTAGTTTTTTTTAATTACCTTATTTTAACGTTTTAAACAACATATTAACAATTGAGAGAAAGAGAGATTACGTTAGCAATAAAAGGTTTTTAAATTCAAAGGTAATTGAATTCGAGTTTTTCCAAGTTACCTCACAGTCTGTGTCTCGGATTCAAATTAATATTATTAAAGGTAATTTAATTTCAGAGAAAAAGGTATCGTGTATTTTTACGTACTGTTTGGTTAATAAACATGCTGTGAATTTTCCGTTCAGTAAACTCCATTGCATAAACCATGCACAGATAACGTGATTATTCTAGTATAGCTGTTCTAAATACTGTATGCAGTAAAATGAATATAAAAGTTTTCTAAGCGTGAAAAATGGAATATTTCATTTAAAATAAGGGTCCTCATGTGACCAATGTGTCCTCATGTGCAGCTAGCTGGGAATCAATTGTATTGTAGCTATCCATGTATACTGCTGTTGCGTTATATATTTGGCCTACCCTATTGGATTACCCAACATTTTAAGTATGTTTACCAAGCTACCTACAGACGCTAAAAAAGTTTTTTTTTACAAAATACGAAAGTTGTGTTTGTTATTTAATATTCTGATTCTTCAAATAAGAGTACCTGTCAATAGGTATTAATTCTGACCCATTGTTTTGAATCATTTTGTTAGGATTCAGTCAGACAGGAATTTGGCGTATGCATAAAGAGATTAAAACCTTATCCTTGGATACAAGTAGTAAAGATGTTCCTAGCCGTGTGAGAATAGAATTTAGATTTGAGTTAAAAACAAACCTTTCTACCAGATAGCAAAGCAAACCAGTGAGCAGAATAGCCTGCAAGAAATTAATATATTTGCGAAAATAGTTCAGTTTTAATTCTTTGAGGATTTTGTAAAAACGATTTGATTTCGTACATGAACCTAGTAACGTTTACTACTTAAACACTTTTCCATTTTCTCTCTGAAAACGTAATACAATTCTCAAGTGGAACAATCCAAAGTAGACTTTAAAGTGCGTATTCTCCACAGCAGCCTTTTATTTGTTCCCCCGTGTGTTCCAAAGCATTCGGTAATAAACTGTTTCACTTCTAATCTGGGGAATGCAGACTCGATACTATACAAGCACTGTCTGCCATTTCATTTGGGATCGTAGGAATTCGATTGACCGTGCTAGTATCAGATCCTTGACTTTTCAACAATTTAAAGAAGTAGTGATTATATCATTGAATTTTGTATTCTATAATGTACTACTTAGTCAAGGTCATTATGTGCTAACGATTTATAGGCTACGCCCACTAAAGAATTTTTGTAATGCACGGAAATAATTTAGGGGTGATCATATGGGTCAAAGTAAAGAAAAACATTCTTATTAACATATGTCCGTAAACGGTTCTTTCACCAGTTATCCGCCATTTTGTTTTTACTAAATAATCTATATCACTATAATTTATATTGGCAGAATAATCTTTTATATCCGGACATATGTTTAAGGGAAGTCTAGAAATCTTAGAATAGACCTAGCAGAATGCACAAAAAGAAACGTTTGACAAATTCTTTTGTTTTTTCAATTCAATTTACCGAGATAATTATTTCAAAACAGGTTATATGAATCAAAGAACACAGAGGAAGAACAGTTCGGTGGCACCAAAATTGAGAAAGTTTAGTATCACTATTTTGAAACAAGACCAAGTAATCCAAAACCTTTTCAAAATGCTTACTTTTACTTAGACCTTTGAAATGATGTTACATATTATGCATGTACAGTATTGGACAGTGCAATAAAAAGTAAAGTTAGCCATTTTTACCTGAGAATCATTAGCATATTACTTAGTATAGGAATATAATTTTGTTGGGATCTTTTCCGTTAAACGTATACCACTATCACTTAAATAAGAAGTTTTATGCGTAAGTTTACTATTCGATCCTAGCCTAATATTTTTGCAGACAACGACCTAATATTTTTGCAGAATATAATTTAAAAAAAAAACCTTAAAGGTTCTAACCTATAGTCACAGAATGTTTACCTGTATTTTACTGTTAAATGTTGAATACAGGTAAACATTCTGTGACTAAATACTATAGGTTAGAACCTTTTAGGTTTTTTTTTATTATTCTTGCATTTCTGTTGCCATAGGTTAGCCTAGGATTTAATATTAGCCTAAACTTTCGCCAAGTTATATGCTTTTCCGCTATAAATATAACATTTATTGAAGTCGGGTGATGATCAGGGCCGGATTTCCCAATAGGCCCGGTAGGCCCGGGCCTATGGGCGCAAGCTCCCAGAGGGCGCACGGCCGAGAGAAAAAAATATCTAGAAATAAAAATAAATAGCCATAACTTAACATATTTTTTGAATTGATTACAAAAAAATCATTCTAATTTTGAAGTTCATTGGAACAAATAATTGTTGGTAAGGTTAACTATTTTTCAACATTACGCATCAACTTCGTTACAACATTGATCTCAAACACGGGAGAACTGGCTGTAGGGATGTCGTCGAGCAGTATAATACGCATCGTACGCACTACAAACGTGAGCTCACTATTTAATACATAAAATTACTAAAAGTGTTTTAAGACGGCATTTTGTTAAGTCCAGAACCAAATAAATTACTCAAAAAACTTGCAATGATAAAATTGCATCGTGGAGTGGTGTTTAAGCAATTAACATATAGGCCTGATATAATTTGTTAATAAAGGTTTTTGGGGAAGTAACTTTAACCAGACTAGGGGGCGGAAAAATTATTGGGCCTATGGGCGCCATATGATAAATCCGGCCCTGGTGATGGTGGTATACGTATAACGGAAAAGATCCTTTTGTTGTTCTAATGTATTTTTGTATTAGTGTTCTGTTTAACTTGCACAGTTTGTTTGACCATTGAATATGATTTAAAAGTGAGTAACCCTCGAAAAATAAACATTCAAAAACTTCACTAGAAACGATATAGACCTCGGAATAGGCTACATTATTTCCTATGAAAAAGACAAGATTTATAAAAAGCAAGGTCATAATAAATGTAGCACTAAATCTGGGTCTGGTGTAGAGCGTAGAACAGTAAATATAGGTAACAAGGGGAAATGCACAGTTTCCCCTTGTCACCTATATTTAGGTTACATGCCTAAGAACAGAACCAAATGACGAATGCAGTTGCAAACATGTTTTAGAAAATATTTTGTGCAGCGTTGCTTTAAAAGTGAAAGAACGTAGTCCTTTAGCGTCACTGATGATATCAGAATATCTTCCTCGTCATATAATACAATACAAGTAATATGCAAGATGTCTGCAATACGTGTCAAACACATAGTGCGCATGTCACAATATTTCATTATGACGTATTATTTTCCAGGAACAGAATTTAACTTTTTTCAATTCAGACGTTTAATATAACACATTATCTATTTGATAACTGGTAGACAACTTTTCTGTAAATACAGTGACATTAAGTTAAACATGTTTTGAAGTCAACTGGATTTCATAAAGGTATTTTACAATTTCAAATAGTGTTGGCACAAAATCTTTAATTTGCTTTGATCTAAAACTGGTTGGAGTGCGAATGCGCCTCATTGAATCAAGGAATTCCAAGGAGATGTTTTCTATCGGTGTTGAATAAACAAACTTCATTTCAATTTCGAGAAGTGTAAACATGCAAATCAAACGTTAGAAAAGCTTCATCGGATATCATTACTACGTTCATAAATATTCCAACCAACTCCGGCTTGGTACAACTAAAGTTGTGTATATTATTTTTTCAAAGATTTCAAATTAAATGTGCATAATAAACCAGAGTTAATTGAATGATGTCTTGAAAACGTTTATACATTTTAAGTATAAATAGTTCAGCGTTATTCAATTTGTAGAATTTCTTTACACGTTCAGTCAAAAAGTACTGTATAATATGTTGTTTTAAAATTACTGTATATACATCTATAGGTCTACTATTAATATTTAGTTGAGAGTTATATTTCAGGAAGAAAAGACACGTAGTTGTCAGTTACTCAATCAATGACGGACTAATACTTTATTGTTGGTTGAAAAATACATCCAACCCATAAAAAATTTGAAAAAATATCGCCATCAAATACAATTTGTAAGCTTTTAAGACAAAAAACTTATATTTAATAGGTGTACTTTATGTATGTTTTGGAGGGGTTTGTAGGGGTAATTAATTTTATTCAAATAAACACTTTAAATTTCTTGAAATTCTTAACTTTAAAAACTGCTAAGCTGATTCTGAAGAATACACAAAACCGGAAAATGGTATAACCCTTTTATCTGACATAGAACAGCTTAATCAAACTAAAAGATATGAAATTAAAGATAGTATGAAAATACTTTTAAAATAATACTTTTTAGATTTTTGGAAGTTACGTTTTTAAATTGTAATTCCTAAATATAATCTGTTTAATTTAAAATTAAGT
>JAGFPH010001540.1:195995-241897 GCA_018207615.1 Philaenus spumarius
ACAAAGGTTGTCCCACAAGGTTTCCTTTAGTTTTAATTACTTTTTCATTACACTGTATAATGTTAACATTAAGATATTTAAGGAATATGTGTTTTGAAACTGTTGAAATAAGTAGACCCCTACAACAGTTCTGCAAATGTATAATCGTTATGCATAAATTGTTAAGACAAATTTAGAATAGTTATGAACAAACTCTATTTGTTACGAAGTAATATCTTGCAAAAAATAAAAATGGTGAACGGACGACAGGTTTTGGACCATGTATGATTACTTAAAGTTGTGTATATATTGGTTTCCCATAAAGAATTTTTGCCAAACAAATTAAGGTCAACTTTAAACATTTTGTGATATTGTTTTTTATTTATTTATTTTCAAAACTTTTTGTGTGTTTTTCTATTACGCTATTTAGTTTACTTGAGTTTATTGTTTTATGTGATATAACTATACTTCCATTGCGGTACGTATTGCGAGCAAACAAAAAATCGTTTGTACGATATTTCTTTTAAACTAATTATTTAGCAAATAACTAATCTAAAAACAAAACAAAAAGCATTTAAAATTATAAAAAAAGAAAGTGAATATCTATATTTTTGTTTAACTTTCATAACAATATCTAATTTACATTTTTTTGAATTAGAAAAAATATAATACATACTGTAAATTGTTTATTTATTTATTATATCTTTGGTCCTTTTTTTGTAATGGTTTGATTATGACCTGAGTTCAAACAAAAAATCAATTTTAAAAACCGTTTAATTTGATGTAGTACTCGTCCTACACAGCTATTTGAAATTATGTATATTTTTTCTTTTTAGTTTCTGCGAAATTCGATACCTTTTGGGTGTTTGAAATGTTCTGGAATAGCAATGTTTCGAGTTTTGAGGATAACACCGTTCGGTGCTAAAATTGTGTAAGTTTACTATCCCCACACCATCAAACATTTCATAAAAATTAGATAAGTCGTTTTGAGCAATTAGCAATAAACAAACTACAAACGTGACTCTTTAAAATTTATGGTATAAAGATCTAAGAATATTATTTTGAAACGGGATCAAGTAATCCAAAACCTTTTAAAAATGTTTACTTTTTGACTTAGGCCTTTGAATTAATGTAAAATCCAACCTTATTTAACATTTGAAATGTCTCTAAAATCCTCCACTAGCCCCACTCTCAAAAATATCGTTTTGGTGCACTGGGATAGGGTATACAAATTTTGATTTATTTTCCCGCTATGCATAGATGGTTATCTACAATCTTTATAATGTGAAGATACATTGTGTATATGGTATGACCTAAATACAGATTTTATTCAAATTAGATTATTGATTTATCATTATACCTATGAGAAAGATTAAGTGCAGCGATATTTGTATGTTTTAATCTGATATAATCTTTACTATTATATGTTAAATCGGCGGAGAATCATTGTTAGTTTTCTAGTACAAATGGATAGGTTTCCATATCCTTTGTTCTGCGAGAAAACGATGTAGCATTTCCCACCGCAATTTACTAAAGTACTACTGTAGTTCAAACTATTTCTAGCTCGACACGTTTTCCCGCAACACATTTGATAAGCGTGCTGTGAAACACCTGGTGTGAAGTACGATAAAAGAAGAGCGTGGTGAAGTGCAACGTGGGTGAAGATATGAAAACACTGGTTTTAAAAGCGCCTGTTTATATGTGTGTATGCTATCTGCTAAACTAAGCGGTACGTTAGATTGCATTCTATAAATAGAAGGTACTTCTGTAAATAATATTCACAAAACATTTAGTTTTCAGACCCGGGATTTGAAAATATTATGATTACCTTACTCTTAATATATTATATAACACTTTATTGTATCATTCACTGATAAAAACGTTTCACATTTTTACTAAATTCGATACCGTAATCAAGAAAATTTTTGTAAAATTTGTGAAACAGTATGAAAATTCTAAGATATTTTTGAAGTTTTGGAGGCGCTAGTTCACGTTTTAGTTGATCCAACGCGCAATTTGAATATTTTAATTTGTCATGTGGAAGATGTTTTCGAACCATCTTGTGTAAATGTACTGAGGATGTGTTGATTTTTGTTTGAGTTTGTTGCTTTCAATTTTGATTTAAACGATATGTTAAATTATTTCTTAGTATTTCTATTGTGTAGTTTTCGTACCAAAGTTTGTCTCCGTTTTAAACAAACTCCAATGTTTGCCCAAAATTTTGCAATTTTTGGAACGAAGTTCCTTAACGCGGATTGCGGAAGGAGTTAACAAACAGAAAATGTAATGCGTAACGAAAAAAAGTGTTACTAATTAATTGCTTACTATGGCAATGACAAATATCAAATACGAGTAACGAAAAAAGCGTTACCAAATTGGTTGCTATTGCAATGAATGTAAATACCTTCAAGAAACATGTGTTTTGATTCACCAATTTAAATTAAGAGACGATCGGTTGCGTCCGGCTTATAGTTCAGATATTATCGTCATGCGCTGAAATTTTAGGTTAGGCCTAGAAAGTAATTTTAAGTCTAGGCCTAACCTAAAATTATTGTACGTATATTTCCGTTGAGACAGGTAAAATAGATTAAACATACACACAATCATTTTAGGTTAGGCCTAGACGGATGAACCAACGTTTTATGTTTATTGAATGTGTTTACAATGAATGGACATTCAACTGTGTTTACCATCTTAGCTTTGATGTTATAATTAATTCTACACCTTTATTATAATAACATTAAACGTATTTAAACAGTAAATATTTGAATACAAAATAATTTAATAATAAACGGCAATTGAAAGATTAAAATTATGTGTGTATGTTGCCGTTATGGTATGAAAAAAAGGCGCGATGAACTTTGTTCCAGACGGGGGTCCCACGACCGCACACATTTCCTTTTTTCATGTTGTTAATATATATATATATGTTAAAAGTTTTCTCAGAACGTTGTTTGTTTTATAATCTACGAGGTTTGATAAATAATATTTGTTTCTACTTTTTTCAAATTAGGGTGGCTTCAAAACAGGCAATAAACCCTAAATGAAGTAAAACCTACATTTTCCCTGTTGAGATCGTTATTTCACAACAGTAGTTTATAATTTTTGTTTTATTTATTTAATCGTATAAGTTTATGATAGTGTTTAAGTTCTATTTTTAGTTGTTTTCTGTAAATTGTATTTTAGTTTTGTAGTGCAGTATTTATTGTTATTGTAACCCAATAATTATGTTTCTTTTATGATTCTGATGTTTCTGTACGAAAAGAATAATGAATAAACATGTATATAATGTATATAATAATTTATACATATATATACATATAATATACACATTTTTTCAGGCTAGACCTACACAACTAAAATTTAAATTTGTTTTTAAATCAATGTATTACTGCCGTTTTGATGTGGAAATAATTAATGTGTGTTACTTTTAACATGTTAAAAATTTGTATGTTTTTAGTTTTTTCTTCTTCAAAAATCAAAATTATTACTGTCAATCGGATGGTTCAATGTATTGTAAACATCATTACAAAAAATACAAAATGAAAATTGTGTGTTAGGTAGTAAAAGTATGGATGCATGAAACCTTTAACTTCAGAGCGACAGACAACTAGTATTTCCCGAAAACATTGTGGACAAAATTAACATTGTGGATTCAAATTTATCTCTAAATTATATAAAAATGAATGATCCTTTGATTCTTTGTCCTATATAGACTCAAATACTATTCGAACAATTTTATTAAAAACTTCACATACTATCCATATTAATGTCAGAAGTGTTTATACATTACAATTACTACAATCTAAGGGGTTGAAACCCCTATACAATAAATATAAATTAAACTAACTTCCTACAAGCTATACAACTCAATTTGTGCAATATTATTCTCAGTGATTAAAAAACCATTTACAATTCGATTACTTTAGTCAAAGGAACGAAATCGGATAACTATCCTTAAAATTAAATAATTATTTACACACTCAACTTTTCTATATGCTCAAAAAGTACTCGGTAATTTCAGAACTTAAACACATTAGTTCCAGGTTTGTTTAGATAATATGGTCACTACAATCAAAGAAATTAAAATGGGGTAGCTACCATATACAATTTAAAAAAATTTACTAAATTAGTGTAATGTTGTTCTTAAGTGATTTAAAAACCATTTGTAATTCGATTACTTAAGTCAAGGAAATGAAATGGTATAACTAGGTACCATTAAAGTTGAATAATAATTAAAATGGGATAGCTACCCATATAAAATAAATTACATTAACATTAAAAACCTGTGTTTTATATGCGCTCTACCACCTGCCGTGATCATAAGAATCTAATTTAATTACGAGTCATTTCAAAACTAATTTTTCAATACACTCACTGAATCGTGATTGTTAATTTAATCTAAGTATATATTTATATACTAAAATCAAGCCATAGCGAAGCATTGCCGGGTCCACTAGTAATAAATATTTGTTGATCGATTTTGAAAAATCAGCTGTTAGGTGCTAAATTTTATGACTTCAAAACTTTGCCATGTTCGGGTGTCGGACGTGTCGAAATAACCAATAATATTATTGTTCGACAAAATGTTTTTAATTTTCTATATACAAATGTAAATTGTCTGCTTAAGATTACACGGGAGAAGAGTAAACTTTTTAACACAACTTACGAAATGAGGAAGCACAATGTCCATTTCAGTGGTATTAAAAATTAAACTATACATTGTGTTAACATTAACAGGTTATGCCTATGGCGTAGGAAAATCTGTTACACATATTTTGGCAAGACCAAAACTTTTTCAAACAGACAGAATAGAGCGTTTCACAAAATGCGTTACGGTAAAATCTGATTCACACTCCAGCAGCAAAGTGCCGAGGTACTCGTATAGAAGTTTACACTTACAAAACATTTTTTTTTAATTGAAAGAAAGATTTAATTTAGGTCATAAATTTCCAACCGCATCAAATCAATTAGTTTGCGGGGGTCTCAAATGAAAACGGCCCGCTGCAGAAAATTGTCGCAAATACAAATGTTGTCCGCTCGACGTAAATACGAAGTCTCAAGAGTTAGGTGATCATAAACGTTTAAAAGCTATATTATATAAACCAAGGACTATATTATATAAATGAAACGGAAAATGTTTGAATATTTTTATTTTACTGAAAACTACTTTATCTTTATTTTATGGTTATTGTCGTATTAGTTTGATAAAGTGAGCTATGAACAACATTTGTTTTTTTCAAAATGAGCCTGAGCAGTGATTTGAAAAGTAATGTTATATGTGATTCTGTTAGAATTTACAGAACTTTATGTTTTGCCACTTTATAGTACACCTTAACTTAAAAGTAAAAGCGGAGTCCTTATAGAATCATACGTTTTTCTATGTGTCACATTTGGTTTTCTTCAGAACGGGTAAAAGTATCACAATTAAATTGGTTATAGTCAAAATTCTGCTAATTAGCGTTTGTTCCAGTGATCAGAGTTTGTTTTTTAATATTTTTATATGGATACTAGTAGGCGGAAAATGTCTATAATTCCGTCGATTGAAAGGGCTATAGGCGATGAAAACCGCCTAGGTTTTTCGCCTTTAAAAAAAAAATTAAAGGGCTATAAATTTTGTGAAATGTAGTATTCATGATGTTTCAAAAAATGGTACTAATAGCCCTATTCCCTCTATATGTATAAAAGTACCATAGCTATAATTTTATAATATGGGTGTAAAGCTAATTTATAGAAAAACTATGGTGGATCCGAAATTTTGAGAAAAAGTAGTGATAAAAATTTTTCCATTCAGGCGGTGTATAATAGTAATACTGTGGTTGGTATACCTCACCTCCTATTACTGGTTTCCACCACAAAATGTATAATTTATTCAAGCTATTATTATATTCTATTCAGTATATTTCATGATGACGTTGTTGTTAATAAAATGTTGGTAAAACTTTCAGGATAGCTGTCGAGAAAACATTGACTAATTAATTTTTATTAAGACTAAATTAATTTAATTAACGGCATTAGATTTATTTTATGAATTTTCTGGGATTTGCTAATGTTTAACCTAAATGCAGAACTTACGAAATAGACAAAAAATAGTGTTCCTCCCCAACAATTTTGCCATTAAGTTTGTTAATTTTATGTATTAAATATGTCATTAAAAGATGACCCATGTAAATTTTCTACTGTTGCAGTCCATAAGTCTATAAAACACAAGCGAGGCAATAGCTCTTTGCAGCTCGAAATACTTTCAATTTATATTATAACTGTGTTAGAATCTTAAATTTTGGATATTTATTAGAAAATACGTTCATAACTTCCTCTGCAGTCCAAGCTGAACTATGTATCGATACCCACGTAAGGTCAAAACGATTATTGTAAGAAATACGTAATAAAAGCCATACTATTGTCTCTGATGTTTTGTAGATTTTGTACTCTTGCTTTTGCTTATTGTTTTAATATATCTCAAATAACTTCACGACACATATACACAAAACTCTTGAAGGTATATGAAATTAAACTCAAGGTATTATGTAGAAATTCCGGAATGTACAGAAATGGGGAATTATAGATACGATATAATATTAAATTATTAAGCAGTTTAAATGAAAATGTTGCCATGGTTTGGCCAAGTAGTTAGAATGGAAGGCGGAAGAAAAGTTCCCCGAAAAGAGAGTTTTAGGAAGTGTGGAAGGTGCAATATCAAAAGACATCCAAGAAGATATGAAAACTATGTGGATTGGATGGACTACCTTGTAGAGAATTGAAAGATCAAAAAGCGGAGAACATGACGCACGTCATGCTGAAGCGTCACAGGAGAAAACGACAGAAAAGCAAATTAATTATATTGTTGTAAGTTTTTCAATCATTTCTAAGTCCCATTTATAAACAACACTATACAACTTGTTAACTGGACAAATTGCACGCTTTAGAAAAGTTTTATATAAACTGGATAGGAAGTTTTTTAGTTATAATCGTAATAAAGAGAAACAAATTGTTTCTCTTTTATATGAAAAATCCTACTATTCACGCAAAACCTCTACACCGCATGCATCAGGATTCAGTTCTTCGGCACCCCAACACCCTACCCCGATCGAAGAGCCTCTGTTCTAATCAATTGTAATTTCCGTTAAAATATCAGAATACATAATAATCTGTTTGAATTTACTTCGCCGCGAGTGCAGATAGGGAGCAGAGGATGGAACACTCTAGTAGCATTACAATTGACTGTAGATTCATCGTAACCTGCTCTTTATTTCTCTGACTTAGTTGCTGGTACGGTTATGCTCTTTCCTTTTGTGATAACATTTTTAATCCCTCCATAGACGACCTTTTACTTTGGTTTAGGATTTACGAGTTGAACTCTCTCAACAAAAGTTTTAATAAATTAACTGGAAATATTTGAATAGAACATGTTAGTTCGCAGCTAATCTTATTATGTTTGAAATCTATCTAAAAGTCCGGACGCCCGTATTACAACTTTCGTTCGCAAAAGTGCAATTTCATGATACCTTCTGCCGAGTTTTTTAATTCTAGTAATGGCTAATTAATTGTTTGGCAACAAACTTATTTGTGCCGGAAAATCTAATTTTAATTTGAGAGAGTGTGATAGCAGCTTCTAGATTAAAATATTTACATTTATGTATATTTTTAGAGATTGCTGAACTTATTTTTAAAACTTTTTCACAAGAGTTCATATACACTATAGTTTTTCTGTAAATTATTTTGGTTCTAACAGCTCATTTTTTTAACTTTTAGCTGTAATACTTTCAAAAATATAAGGGGGAAAATTTTGTGGAATGTTTGATATCACAAAATTCTCAAAAATACAGGGTTGATATCCTTTCAAACTATACTCCACATGACGGTCTCATAAAATATTGTTTTATGGGATATCAAACTTTGGCCTCCCATTGTGCGTAGTGAAAATTGTGTAAGTTTCCATTATTATTTAATAAGCAGGTTAGCGTGTTTTATAACTATGCCGAATTTCATTGTGATATATTCTCATAGACAGACAAAAATAAAAACGAGTGGTGTTTAGTTCCCCTTTTTTGGTACGAAACAGCAGTATTGTTAAGGAAGTGCAATAACAGCACAAAACTGTCATCTTCAATATAACTTATCTTTCATATAATTTTAAAGATAATCTTTTGTAATTTGACGGAAATCGTTCATGAACATCTAAATTATAATTCGTAGGTGACCAAAATTGTAAATTATAAATTTTGATTAAAGATATTTGCACATAAACAAGACGAAAATCATGATTTTCAGTCGAATCACTTGATAGCAGTAAAACATTGGGGCGAATGTTGTTACCTACTAGCATGTTGTTACCTTCTCAAGGTTGGCTCCGCTTACTGGATATGATGCTTTTACTCGAGTGAAATTGCACACCTTTAAATTTTTATTTACATAAACTGTTAGAATCAATACGCCAGATAGGCTATAATATTGATTCAGTTTTTACTTTGTTATCAGTGTTCAAAATGCACGGTGAAACAGCTCATGATATCCTATGGTGAAGCTTAACACGCCAGCAAACTTTTCATACAAATTAGTTAAGTATTTTTGAGTAAATTTGTTATAAACAAACTACAAACTTGTCTCTTTAAAATTTAGTATAGAGTTCTAAGAATAGTATTTAATACAACGCCTTCTATTCCCGTAATGCAACTTGGAGTGTAGTGTAGCAAACAGCATAACTGTGTGTACAAAGGCGCTTTAAAACAGTGTTGCCATTTTACAAAAAAATTTACACACATTTCTGTTTCATTGCATTGTATTACTTTACGGCGGTGGGGAATGCATTGACATTTTTGCAGAACCAAAGATTGTGAAAACTTTGCATCGGTTTCGAAACCCAGTAGTTTTATAGTTGGTGCACTTAAAATTTGTTTTAACCGTATATATGTGGACTAAACTCTTTGTCACAGGGACAACGATAAACTAACTTGAATCAAATGTGTGTTCATAATTAATGATTTTGGGAGACTCCTGCGTGCTCGCACACCATCCCCGTCTTTCCTCATGACGAATATTTTAAAACTCTGCGCACAAATTTACAAAAAAAGTATGAGAATATTAAAAATGAATAAAATACAAATAAATTAAAATTAATTTCAACAAATTACTGTAGAAAGATTGACGTAACGAGTAAAGTTATTATCAAGGTTGTAGAATTTATATATCATAAAGTAGGTTTAATTTAGAATTGCTTAGTGTGAATTATCATTTCACCCTCTTAATAAGTTTGTTGTATTTTTTCTGTTTAAAAAATATGTAGCATAATCATAGTAATTCACTCAGGAGCAAGCTTAATGAGGATGATGCCAAATCTAAGAGGACCGAAGGCAAGTAAAAAAGGTTGATAGCTAGTACAGTGCCCTCCAAGATTCTGTAGAGCCACCAATATGTGCGAAAGCAATAGACAAAGCAAACAATGTAAGGAAACTATCGTCGGTGCAAAGGTATATGGCATTGAGTGTCGGAGAGGCAATGATGGTCTCGGCCGAAGTTTCTAGATGTATCAATTGGTAATGCAAAGAAGGGAATTGTAAAGGACCTTCTAGTACTGGAAACACCAAGAACATATCAATAAGACAGCATTAATTACAGAGGCTAGGCTAGGCTCATTCGAAATGACCAACAACACGGGAAGAGGGATAATAGGGACTTATCGAATGTTTCCTAATCTGACAGTGTGGATTGATAGAGGATGTGGAGAGACGAATTTCCTTCTCACTCAAGTGTTTTAATTTTACTCGGGTGTTTTAGTGAGTATGTCCGTAGGTTTGGTATTATAGAGTCACCTGGGTGTGCATGCTGTGGAAGTGAAATGGTCAACGCAGAACATACATTATTCAATTGCCATGCGCTGAAGTCAGAAAGAGAAAAGTTATGCCTCGAATTAGGTGGAGACATAACCCAGATAATATAATAAATCAGATGCAGTCAGATAAAAAGTGGGATTCAGTAGACAGCTATGTAAGCAAAGTACTGATGAAAAAGCTAAGATTAGTAGAAATATAGATAAATAGCATCTTAGGTCAGGAGTCAGAACTATACTAGGGTAATAAGGTGGCACCACGTTGAAGTAATGCGTAAATGCTGTTCCGAGTTAGGTCTGAAATAAGTGAGGTTAGGGTTAAATAAGTGAGGTTAAATAAACTGGATGAACCGGGAATGCCGCACACCGGCAGGCTTGTCTACTGATGGTATGTAATACATTTCCTGCTCTATACAAGAATCCTCAAACCTAAGATGTAACTTATATTAAATGTTTAAATAACTAGAACAAAGTAGAACTACCTGTTTAAATATAAGATAGTCTTTAATGGCGTCTCCAAGTGGTTTGTTAATGGAATAATGCTACACAAATTACAATCGTAACAATTAGTATAATGTATTTCACAAACAGCCAGTTTCATAATTAAAAATTAAGTTAAAAGTTAGGACACTGTACGACAGCCGAGAGCTTAAGTTTATCTTGTTTCCTACTTTTAATATTTCCGATTTATAGGTTATGTTGACGTTATTTGAAATTGATCGTGATTGTTTGTAGTAAAATTTTCAAAATTAAAATGAAGTATTTGTTGTAGCAGAACTCAGGTATGCTACATTATATGAAGAAACTAGATAACACCTTCACTTCTCTCGCATGTGTATCAACAAAAAATGAGAAAACGTAAGACAAAATGGAATTTTCCCTAAGATCACAGTAAGGAACTTCAAATTTGATTAAATTATAAATAAAAATAGAAAATTTGAGTTCTTTCACAATTTTTAAATGATATTCTAGAAACAGAAATAAACAAAAATTAACTATCTAAATATATAAACATTTTACAAAAATGTATTACAAAACCCTGTAACAAGCTATTCAGTGCATTAAACTTAGTTTCTTATTTACTATAAAAATTAAGTAGGTTGAAATTTGGTTTTAAAGTGGATAAAAAAACCCTTGGATTTGATTTCCATTTTATTGTAATTACGGTTTGTTCCTTTAGATATAAACTATTTCATTTGCCCGAATTTCTATATTTTTAATTTAAGAAAATTTGTGGAAACGTGCTTGTAAATATTATTACAAAAACTAAAATTTAGTATGTTTATGGCTATTACAAAACGTAACTTAAGTAAGTAGATTTTTTAATCAAAATTTATTTTTGAAACTCCTTGTAATGATATTGGAAAACTATCTATATTTTCCATTGTTTTAGGTATTATGTTTTATGCCACGTATCTACTTATGCCCATTTATTTTCTCCCCCCAATATGATTCTGATCAATTTATCTTTATTAAACATTTCCCCCAATTAGCTTTTAAATATTTCTCTTTGAGTCTTGAACTTTTCACATTTAAAAAGTGTGTTTTCTGCCTAATAACTTTCTAAAGCACAGGTGTCACATAAGCTTCTTTCTAGTTTCTTAAATCCATGCACGTAATGGCCAAGCAACCAGGCCAGGTCCAGGCTTTCGTCACCATTTGCTTGGAGGTTTAATTAGACTCTGGATTCATATTAAGCTATTAACATTGTCCCAGTGATCCTGCATCTTAAAATTAGGTTCTTCCTATCCCTTTGCTTAACCTGAATAACCATCTTCTCCCATTCCTTGGAGTCAGGATTGAAGTCTTATCTAGATACGAAATATTAGGTTTGTTTTTAAACAAGCGGGCCTGTTTTACCCTATACAGAAAAATCTGTTTTGCCTTGTAACTCAAAATCTAACTATCTGATTCGTATGAAACATTTAGTGATGCATTTCCTGTAAAAGCTCAGGAAACAGTGTACCAATAACCAATAATCAACGTGGCCCACGTGTTTGTGTGTAAGGACTGTAAGGAGATGAAACGAGATCAGTAATGTGGTTTTGATTGACATAAGGTTCAGATTAAAGGTGAACCGTTCACAGCACTAAATAGGAACTGAGTTAGGCCTACTAAATTACGTATTACTCTAAGGTGGATTCGGGGACACACTCGTAACTTGCTATGAAATTAATGTGTAATGTATTGGTATAAATGGAAATGATCAGCTGTTGTATAACGAGAGGAATAAACATTTTAAACATTATTTTGTTTGTCGCCATTCCGAGTATTATTTTAAACTAATTTAATATCACAACCTACCATCGACAATAGTCACTCGTCGTATTTAGAAAAATGATGATTGTTTCGGCAATTCAGCCATTATCAAGTTAATAATATTTGAGAAAACTTCTCCGCTGTCATACAACACTTAACAAGGCACATTCACAAACATTAAAATAACTTAATAATAAAAAATAAAAAAACATGTATTAAAAATCCATGTCTGGGGTCCATGGCTTGCACTAAACTATTGTGTAGTATCAATAGTTCTAGAATCTTCAAATTCCCCCTCAACTCATCAATGGTGGCCGGTGGTTGTTGTACACAAACCGCTTCTTTTGGAATATTCCATACGTACTCAGCATGTGGCGTTTGATCAGGGGAGTTATGAAATTACCACACCTCGTGATATCACACAGTTTTTAAAGATGGTGAGAATCAATAAAAGTTATTCCCTTGCTGAAGCTAGTAACCCCTTTCTTTTGAAAGTTTCACTATCGAAAAAAAAACATTTAAGTACCTAACAAAAGGCATAATATCGTAATATAAATGTATCGAGCTTGACTCGTGAGAAATATTAGTTCTACAAGTAAAAATAAAAATGAACACAATTCTCACAAAAAACGTTTATTAGCCAAACGCCTTTCAACTACAAAGTGACATCGAATCTTATCGTTATCTTTGTGTCACTGAAGATGACGACTTTGTCGTTGAAACGCGTTTGGCTAATAAAAGTATTTTTTGTGAGAATTGAGTTCATTTTTATTTTTAATTTTAGAAATAATATCGTACTTGATCTACAATCAATTTATTTTATCGGTCAACTTTAGTGAATAAGTACTCCAGAAAGAGGCACGTTCAATCTGGATAGAGTGAAACCAAAAAACCGAATTGTTTTACAAAACCGTTTAGATAAATGTAGCATTAGTTAAACACAAATTAGTTCAAAATCCCGGACTATCATCTTTGAATATATACCCTATAAGAAAGACACTCGCCGTGTTAAAAATTCAGACCAGTTCGACAGGTCAGAACGCTAGTTCTCGCCTTCGACGCGAAGCAGCGCTAGTAGTTCTTTCAATACTCGACTCGGCAGCCCCCCTCCCTCTGCCTCAGCCTCAGCTATTTGTTCGGTGGTCGAGAATGTCGAGATGCATCTTGCCTAAAAGACATCCAGAACCACAGAGCCGCATGTTGAAACGTATGCTCACTTGATATAGGCTATAGGCCTACTTTCATAATAGCATTTAATTTAATTATTTTCTATTTCATTTTACAATTGCACTATGCGTTAATTGAATTGAAACACGAGTTATGAACAAAAGATATTATTGTTAGTTAATTAAAACTGCATGCTTCATCTAGTTGAGATCTAATAGATTATGGCCTAAAATCCCCAAATTTACAGTTTCCTGAGACAGCAAACCTGCATACTCACTACCATGTTATTCTTATGGAGAATATTTTAGCATGCTTATTTATGGACGTAAGTTGATTTTACTTGGAAGGAAGCCTTGTCTACATTTATTATTTTAGCATGTAAAATTCGCTGAGTATGCAATCTAAAAACCATAATAGGCCTAATGTCAAAAATCGTGTAACTGAATTTTGAACAAATTGTGATACTAATTTGAGAGGGGGTATATAACACAAATTAAAATTTTAAAACAAACAACCACATTGATTGGTAAAAAAACGTTTAATTTATATAAAACTAGTAACTACATAAAATTCAAGCAAAATTGCACAGAAAATCCACAAATATATTAAACTCAACAGAATATAAACTAAACCAACTAAACTTTACCTTTATCATGTAAAAAATAGCCAATTTTACAACATAAAAGTACAATTACACTTTAAAAAGACAATGTATACTGTAACAAATTGTTATAACCTAATATAACCTCAATGTATATTATAATTTTATACAACCAGTATACAAATTGCAAATATAATTACTATATTTCATACAATTATACGATTTTATGATTTTTTTATATGATTTCATAATTATTGTCACTAAATTCACGAAAGGGCGCATCTCGTTTTTACAAACTTTTCAAGTGAGCGAATTTAAGAAGTGTGGTTCTACTTAAGTTGAACTGTACTGGAAAGTTATTTTTGTATTGACTTCATTTTTGGTGTCCTCACCATTTCGTACCATTATTTTAGTTTAGCGAGAAATCGGGTTTTCCTGAGGTACGCCCGTTAGAGAAAACTTTTCCCGGCAATCAATGTTATAACTTGAGTTAAGCCCTTCGGTTTCGTGATAATTAAAAACGAACGAAATAGCAATATACAATTTTTTTATACAAAATTATCAAATGAATAAACGAGGAATCTTGCCAAATATGCGTATAAATAAAAAAAAAAAGTAGTTTCCATCACAAGGAGCAAATGTTGTACTTTTTGATGCGCAATAGCTTTGTAAATAAACGGTACCAGGAACTGGCACATACTTTCTCACAAACACATTTAAATTACTAAACAGATTCACTGTGACTTGTAGGGTGGGGTAGGAGAGTTTTTTTATTAAAGTTGGAGATTAACTAATAAATATTATTATTATTATCTAGAGAGAAAACTATTCGATCGATTTCGAAAAAATTTGCACCAAACACGTAAATTAGGTCTTCATAGATGCACGTAAAAAGGTTTTGAAATTTTTTTTAAAACAACCCGCTTTATGGCCAAAAAACCCCCAAAAATCTGTTATTATTATTATTATTAGCTAAACGAGAATTTTTAGAAAGATACTGGTTTTTGTATATGGTAGGGCACATTAAAGGCTACAAATAAGCCAAATTTTATCAAAATCGTTAGAGCCGTTTTTTTATAAAAATTAATAACTGATTTGTTAGGAGTTTTTTTGGCCAAAAAGGGGGTTGTTTTTCAAAATTGTTCAAAACCCTTTTTCGTGCATCTATACAGGCGTACTGGACATGTCTGGTGCAAATTTGGTTGAAATCGATGGAATAGTTTTCTCTCTAACTTTGTATACTTTTATTAAAGTAGGCGATTAACTAATAAATATTATTATTATTATTATTATCTAGAGAGAAAACTATTCTATCGATTTCGAACAAATTTGCACCAAACACGTCAATTAGGTCTTTATAGATGCACGTAAAAAGGTTTTGAAAAAATTTGAAAAACAACCCTCTTTATGGCCAAAAAACCCCCAAAAATCAGTTATTATTATTATTATTATTAGCTAAACGAGAATTTTTAGAAAGATGCGGGTTTTTGTATATGGTAGGGCACATTAAAGGCTACAAATAAGCCAAATTTTATCAAAATCGTTAAAGCCGTTTTTTTATAAAAAAATAATAATAGATTTTTTGGAGGTTTTATGGCCAAAAAGGGGGTTGTTTTTCAAAATTGTTCAAAACCCTTTTTCGTGCATCTATACAGGCGTACTGGACATGTCTGGTGCAAATTTGGTTGAAATCGATCGAATAGTTTTCTCTCTAGCTTTGTATACATACAGACATACATACAGACATACATACATACATACAGACATACATACATACAGACATACATACAGACATACATACAGACATACATACAGACATACATACATACAGACATAGAGACAGACATTTTGTAAAAAACACTTTTTTGGACTCAGGAGGTCCCAAAACGGATATTTCCACAAAAATCTCAATACTTTTTTTGCGATCACTATACTTTCGATTTTTTTTGCGATCACTATACTTTCTCTATACTATAGTATAGTGAGAAAGTAAAATGATTATATACTGGTGGTAAGTTTATTGTTTAACCATAATTATTAATTATAGAAAAATGCTCAATTTTATTGTATTACATTTAACCTAGTAGGGTAAACTATTCTTAGTTTTTACTAAATTCAATTACAAAATAATGCATCATACCAATATAAAAAAGTTTACAGCAAGTTTTTAATTTAATGTTGCTGTTGTACACTATGGCAACAATTGCAAGGATTTTCCCTAAATTTTCTTGAACAGACATACAAAATATTTTTGTTCACAAGAACCCATAGTCATCCCATTCTAAAATTGTGAATACATGTAGTCAAGTAGTGTTGTATACAATTCTCTGTTCTTCGCAGGCGTATTTTCACAATTAACATACGAACACTTACCACCTCTAGACATTTCACTACTAACTAATAAAAGTAATATAGTAACGACACACTACTCACAAATAAACTAATTAAATATTGACGATAACTAATTCAGCTAAAAACACTAATAAACTAAAGATTACTATTTAACTAAGTTTAACCATTGAATATATTCAACCCTCTATATATTCAATTATGCTATCGAGAAGAGTGACATCTAAATTAAAACCAAACGAGTGCTTATACTGTTGGTTCAAAAAAGGATTCTCTATCTCCGCTCTCTCTCTCACAACATCCCCGCTCTCTGTCACACTCCCGGCGCGCTCTCTCTCGCACCCTAGGCGCGCTCTCTCTCGCACAGAACACGAGGAAAAAAGGGACCAGAGAACTCTGGTGGCAAAGGCGAAAAGGAGCAATTACAGAAAAATAATTGGTCTGAATTCTGGCCGTAAGGTGTGTTCTTCTAAATAGGTTATATATTCAATGCTATCATACACCATTGATAATATGGTAGAACAGTTCCCTTTGAACTTTTTAAAACATTGGTCAATCTGTATCTTGCACGAATGCGCTTCACGGTGTCCGGACAGTGTTCATTTTCAATCAAGTTCGTAGAAGATTTCTTTGTGAAACATGCAATTTGACTGCCAGTACAACTTTTACGTTGTGTCAGTACACTTCCAGTTCGACAGATTTCTTCTACGACTGATAGCATTCATACATTGTTATGCACCATTTAGTTAGTTAGAGTAAGACGTTGAAAGCGCTCTTGAAATAAATTTAGAACTTGCATTAGGATAATTTTTTCACGGATAATTTTGTATGAGCGACAATATTGAGCCACAGTAAAACATCTCTAATGTTAATACCACTTTAACCTCTACAGTGTTTGATTCAAAATCAATTAAAAATAATTTTTGTCTTTAACAGCAAACAATAGTTGATTACATGGGATAGACACTTGTCATATGACCATAAGTGTTAGTTGTTTTGGGTCATACTGAATAACTAGATATTCGTTTCAATGTTTGTATAAATAACCTATTTTTCCACAAAGATACCAGTCCTGTTTTCAACAAAATCACAAATTCACCATGTTTTATGCTAATTTCGATCTATAAAAGAGAAACACCCTCTCTAGTTCTGGTCTAATAAAAGCCTTTGTACACCTACGAATAAAAAGTTTATTTTTTAATGTTCCCTTTACTTGTAGGCCTAACTGAAGCCGAATTTTAACTCTCCACATCCACCAAAAATGTTTCACAAAATTTATGATCGAATGAGTAGTAAATTTTGCACTTTTTGAACGCCTGGATTTTTTGAGCGGTTTATCTTATTGAATTTTTCATATTTTAAACATTATCATTTACGAAAGGAAAGTTAGGAGAGGAGATAGTAAAACCTGATCAATTGGATTCTTGTAATGGTAGCTACTGCATTTGTTTAGTCTGGCACACTTTCGTATGCCTTGATGCTGAGAATTACCTAATATATCGCAGTAGTGTGGGTTTAACTTTATAGATAGCTAATATTCAGTCAGTGTTATTTCACAACTAATATAAAAATTAAGGAAATAAAGAAATTAAAGTAAATATATTGTTGTTTATAGCACAACTAGTAAGCCCCCGTGAAAAATCGCAGGCAGATTAATTAGATACACATCAGAAATATATAATTTAAAAAAAAATGATTTAAAATCAACAGACTTTATCTAGGCCTACCTAACTATGCTGACGGGGATTTTTAACTCGGTCAATTTGTACAATTATGAGGATTATAAAACTGTAGACCTGTTATTGGTTAAAATGTTGTATTTATATTCATTATTATATATCCAGATAAAGTTTAAAATGTTATCGTTTTATTGCTTTCTAACTTCATATTGATAGATCAAATTATTTAGAAATTATTAATGTTATAATGATGTAATTAATAATGGAATATGTTTATGTGTTATACGAAGATGTAAGAATGTTTCCGAAGTTAAACGAATGGGTATCTCTTCGTATACTTCGAATGGATATTTAAAATTGTATAAATTAATATATTGATAGTAAAAGGTTGTATTTATATTAATTTTATAACCTAAAAGCAAATATTATAACGTAAATATTACATTAGTTCTTTAAGTAATATTTAATAAAAAAATCTACTTCGCAAGACTTATATTGATTGAAGCTGTCAACATAACCCCAAAGTATATACTACGCTAGGTTTTGTTTAAGTATTACAGATGATGAGTGAAATCATCTGTTATATTATATTGTTAGTGACTTACGCACGTACGGAAGTACACTCGCTTTTATAGGAGTTGATTAATTACTAGTATTTTACAAATTCGTAGGCAGTTCTAAATAATAAGTGCGACTATTTATATAACAGCTTTAAAACTGTTATAAAAAGAAATAATTATAAAGAAACATGAAATAGTATTAACACACATGTGTTTTCAAAAAGTCGACATAATATTTTCCCTATAAACTAATTGTAAATAAATAAATATACACTAAACCGAAAACTCAACAGTTTCATGCGATCGACTTCCTTGCATTGATACACCACACAACTGCGGGACACTTTCATATGATCTACTTCTTTGCATCGAAACACCAGACTACCACGAGACACTTTCATACGATCAACTTCCTTGCATCTACACACAAAGACAACTATGAAACACTTTCATACGATCAACTTCCTTGCACTGACACACTAGACTACCACTCTAGAAACTTTCATATTATCAACTTCTTTGCATTTTCACACCAGACAACTAGAAACTTTCATATTATCAACTTCCTTGCAGTTCCACACCAAGACAACTGTGATACACTTTCATGCGATCCACTTCCTTGCACTGACATACTAGACTACTCCTAGAAACTTTCATATTATCAACTTCCTTGCATTTTCACACCAGACAACTATGAGACACTTTCATGCGATCAACTTCCTTGCATTGATACACCACATAACTATGTCACACTTTCATTCGATCAATTTCCTTACGTCGACACAATAGACTACTACTAGAAACTTACATATTATCAACTTCCTTGAATCGTCACACCAGACAACTATGAGACACTTTCATATTATCAACTTCCTTGCATCGTCACACCAGACTACTACGAGAAACTTCCAACAACTATCGTACAACTGCATGAGACGAAGCCAAAGTTGCACACCAGACGTATCGTTTGAATTAGTTGTATGGACTTTCGTTTGAAAAGGTTTATTTAACTATATTGCTCACAGTGGTGTGTCATGTGTTGGCGTTGGAAGCAGTTGATCATGTAAAACTTACTTAAGAAAAAACAACGCTAAAAACACGTCGAAAACATTTAAACTGAAGTATTACCAATATTGCTTGAGTAGGGAACATTAGAATTAAGGAATATTTCGGTAGGCTATTTCCTTGAGGCCTTGGTACATTTTCCGATCTTGATACAAATGCAGTGCTTATATAATTAGCTGAATTATTCAATTTTACAATTTAAGAAATATTAACCTCAAAATATTTAATAGGTTTTACAGTGACAAATATAAAATGACACAAGAAATATATAATTATAAGCAATTTTATTACGCGTGTACTTTAAAAATTAATTTATATTTCAACACATATTTTATATATTTTTGTGTACTGCACTATTTGTAACTTTCTTAGAGGGCCTGCTTCTATCCGTGAATACTACTCTAACAACGAATTAAATACTACCGTGAACAACAGTGTCCATACGCGGAAGAGCTCTACCGGCCGTAATCAATTCAGATTACATTCAAATTTAAATTGTGGTTCCTTAATTTAGTCACAATAAAATTTCCATGTAGATAACCTAGTTCAGTGTTTGCCATTCCTTTGACCCGTGGTTTGTTGAGTGTACACGTTAGGAATTTACTTCTCTGTTCTACTGCTTGTTCAGCGTATAGATTTGTATTACAATACTAAGAGCGTGTCAGACATACGATGAAGTAAGCTTCCGTAAATGGTTCAGAGTTAACAAAATTAACTTTGTAAATCATCTTAACAATTTGCTGATTTCAGCCTTCGTGCATATTTCCCCGTTTTAAAAACGAGTAACTCTTCTGTAACTTTTACAGGTAACTTTAATTTGTGAAAATGAAATTACACTGTCACATTCTGTCACATGTTTTCTGAAGGAATGTCAGCCATTATTGATTAATTATTAATTTCATTAAAAAAACAAAACAAATCACGATAATGACATAGCCCATGTTACATATACTGTAATTTTAACATATCAGTAGAGGTTCATCAAAATCGGGTAAGTAGATTTGATTTCCCTTTTTCTTTTTAGATTTCCCTTCTGTTCTCTTTTCATCTTTGGACATTCTGAAGATGCTTTGTTGGCATTTAAAACTCTTTTATTGTAAATTTGTTTTGGAACTATTACACAGTTACTTTCAACATTCCCACATAGTGTCTGTAACACGTGTACTTTACCAAGCGCACCACGGTTGAATGTAACGATAGCATCATTCTAATCCTCCAATTTTCAATGTTTTTATCAAAACAAAGTTTTTTTACGGATTCTGGATCATTTTGTAGTTAAAGGACTTTATTGCATTTTGAGTTCATACATGCAGAAATTTGTTTAGCATATTCCGATCTGATAGATCCTGAAAAAAATAATTTATTTCTTACATATTGCCTTCAGGCACTGAAAGTTTATGAGGATATTTCTCACCTGAAACTAAAGACTCTTTATTCTAACTATTCTCTTTAACGCAGAGCACATGCTGAAAGTTGAACTTTTGAACTAAATACGAAAAATTCAACCTTCAAACTATAGTATAATTTTTTTCTAATAAAAATGTGTGCCAAATATACATGTGTTCCATATGAAAATGATCGGAAAAAGTTTAAAATAATACAAACTACAAAACAAAAATCCATCTTTTTTTTTTTTTTTGTCAACAAGCTCCTCTTAAAGACTGGGTAGGGAAAGGATTCAATATAGCGTTAGTACACGAAGTAAACATTTAAGTAATAGGAAAAGTTCGCACAATAACCAAGCAACAAGCTTCCTTGTTTCGTGTTTACAACTTTCTCAATAGGTGTTGACAGTCGTAATGGAGTTATTATTTTAACTTGGGTAAAACTCTTCACAGTAGTTCTTGGGTCAGACTGACTTTGTGTTTCACCTTGCATTAAAAGTATTGTAAAGAATCTATTTAACTAGTACTACTTGGTAATATAATAAAACGTATTACGTAACTGCATTTAGGCCGTACTTTGAACTGGTAAATAATAAATCACGTAATAGCTTTGTACTAGTGCCTAAACAGGGTGTTGAAAGTTATGGTAACGGCTTAATACTTCAGGAACTGTTCCAGACCTTGAATTAAAGCTCATTTATTTAGCTAAATACTGGGTGATTAATAAGGTCTAATTTTCTCAATTTTTTACTCGAAACCAATAGTATTTTTGCATATTAAAATAGGTAATTATAAGATATTTAAAATAAATGTTGATTATTATATTTATTTTTTTAACTAGAGGGTTCTACCACCTCTTCGCTTCACTCACTAACCACAGTTACGAAGCAAATGCAAACAGATTATTCTATACTCTGTTA
The DNA here is from genome assembly GCA_018207615.1 of Philaenus spumarius. Lineage (NCBI taxonomy): Eukaryota > Metazoa > Arthropoda > Insecta > Hemiptera > Aphrophoridae > Philaenus > Philaenus spumarius. The sequence continues at coordinate 217,786 of JAGFPH010001540.1, forward strand.
TTTTTATGGAAATTGCGATTGATTAGGACAGAGACACTTGGATAGTTTGATGGAGTATTATGTACGTTTTGATAATCAAACTTCGTTAATAAAACTTACAAATTCATTGAAAGTGTTGAATCTACATTGATAAACTTATGGCGTAAAAATATATTTTTGGTTATTCCGAAATGCACCTCATTCGGAAAAACTAAAAAACATTAAATTGGGTAGTAATATTCCTTTTATGCTCTAGACAATACTCGTGAAATTAACGCTTAGGCTTTACAAAATGGCAGACAAGTAGACTACAAATCTTATGGAAATACATGACCACATGTCTGTAGCTAAATGTCTTAGACTAGAAATCATAAATTTTTCACCTTTCTGAACATATTAGTTGGGTTAGTATCATTATCTGCCATAATTCTTAATAAAATAGTTTAAAAAATAATTTAAATAACTCTAATTTTTTGAGTTATGTTTTTTTATTAGCTATGTTGCCCGCCACCCCCTTATCACATCTGTTATATTATTAAACTTAATAAATTTATCCGTTCTTTGGCAGACAGGAAGACTAACAGACAAGACAATAACAATCAACGTTTTTTTTTCCTTTTAAGTCTCGAAGCTCTACGAAACATAACTTTGGTTACTTAATTTCGTTTTTATTTATTTAAATGATACTCATTTTTTTTAAACTATCTTTACCACAAAGCCCAGTAAAGCTTTTAAAATGTAATATTTATGTCTTGCAAAATAAATCAATTAGTAGACTAGATTAAAGTGGTTTAGCGTCCTTTCCGATACCGAGTCAAACTAATAAAACACTCACAGCATATTTATATATCACAAATTAAAAGATGCCCTTACACCATAAACTTCAGTTAGGATTTTATGGCCATATTAGGTAAGTGCAATTATGCAAAAATAATTAAAGCAGGTCATTATCTCCTGCGTACCATGAACTTATTATATAGTATAAATCTGTCTATTATATAAAAACATTTCTGTCATTCTAGCAAAAACTATGGCCCTACTGCGCATGAATAGAAATGCAGATCACCGCTGCCCTTCACCACCCTACCCCAATCCAAGTGCCGTTGCTCTAACTAACTGTCGTTTTCGTGAAAATAGAGTAGTCAATAACCTGTTTGCATTTGCTTTGGCGTGAGTCGTAGTGGGTTGTTGCACAACAAAGTGAAAATTTGTATATTTAATTTTAAAATTTATTTTTGGTTACCAGTTAGCATTTTTGTATTTATAGTTTTATACTTTGAGTTTGATCTGATTAAGTCAATGTATGTTTGTTTCACTTAATTGTCTGTAATCTTGAAAACCAGTTTTAGTAGATTTTAAATGCAGGAGCGTTTATGTTCCTAATAATTGCATGCAATTATTACCTTATTGGTATAAAAAGTATAGTTTTACCAGTATTTTACTTTAACCCGAACCGAAAGTTTAGATTGAGCTTCCGAGGCCATAATTTATAAGGTCTCTTACATTTCCGACCTTAATACTTTAAACACACTAAAATCTTTCCCGCAGTTAAACCACATTCCCAGTGTTTAACTAACTGAAAACATGTTCTAATTTGTCGTAATTTACTTAAGCTGAGTGTTTTTCATAACTTTCCGTTGCCATGGTTACTGATACAAACTTGTAAATTAGTCCGGCAACCTTTACAGTACCGTAAAGAAAACACACACGTTTTCATTAAATTCAGGTTTAGATGGATTATAAAAATGGTTTTAGTGTAGATAATTACGGCTTTGCTGCACCCCCACAGCGTTCATTAAACAAAAACGAAACAACAAAAAAACTGATTTCTGGTGTTCGTGTCTGGGGAAGATTAAAATACTAAATGCATTCTTTATTTGATTTTTATACTGAATATGTATTTGTTTATAGTTAATATAAAGGGATCTTACTTACAAATTTTGCACATTTACTTACATAAAATTTAAACAATTTACAAAATTCTGGTTTTATCAATCTTTGCTATTCAAGCGAGGGAACGATTTTAAATATTAAATAAAGATGAGGGTATTCTCGCTCCATCACCACTAACTCAAACTTCAAATTTTGAAATGGGCTGTAAAATCTCCGTTTTTTGTTGGATTGATATCGAATTTTGTAAAAAGAAATCTTAAATATTGCTTACAGAAATGTAAAATTTTACGCCTGCTATTTAAAAAAAGAACAACAAACCTAAAGCAGAAAATTTAAACATTAAAATTAATGTTTTATCTTAAGTATATGTTCAAACTATGCATGTAAATTTTTACTCTAGCTACATTCAAAACTGGGTTTTACTATCATTTTTTATTTTTTTACAATCGTATCGAAACAATAGAGTTAAATTACAAACTCTGTAAACTAGAAATTTAGTAGAAATTTTTCAATTTGACTATTTAAAAAAACTGCATCAGGTTGTGACTTATCGTTTTGTTTCTACTCTAATATTCTGAAAATCGTAGGATTTGTGAATGTAAGGAGCGAATAGAAAGGCAGATATCATAATTTGTTTTACAAAAATTCTACATTTTATGATCTTTAATTTGAAGTTTAGAGAGCATAGGTTGTCATGTACAATGTTCTCCCATAATAGTAAATATTGACAGAATCGAAAAATTTTAAGTTATAATTTATGACTTTTAGTTGTATATAATATGTGGAAAGTATTTAAATAAAAGCTCAAGTTCCATATGATATATTTTCCACACAAAGTAATTAACGTAGCAAATTAACCTAATACTGCTTCCTTACTTACATGGAACTAAGGAGATTACGTTAACTATGCGAAATTTACTCTAAAACACTTGTGGATCAATTTTAATTAACTTGTACTACTACCATATAGTTTAGAAGAGAAGGAAGTGTTGAATACAAGTGTCAATTATTGCTTTTTTAACCTTATTTGGTGAAGAACATAAAGGTGCGTTTGTGATCCAAAAAAAAAAAAGAATATACAAGTGATGACGAAAGCAAAAAAAAAAAATTAATTATGCCCCAATCCTGTCTAGTTTACTATTGTTACTGTAAGTTTATAATACGCCTCCCTGTTGATAAAATAACAAACTAATTTTTGTTAATAACAGTAGTAGGTTTCCAACCTATACACATTGTCACTGATTTAACGTTAAACAAAATAGGACACACTTTACAACACTAGTTACATTAATTATGAATCCTATAACTAAAGGAATAAACAAATAAAATGAAAAGAAATATTTAAAATGAATCCAAGACAATCTTATCACATCGGTTTGATGACGTTAGAGTTCGGCATACTTCTGAGCATTGAGCGTACGAAATAATGAGATAGCGTTGCCAACTATAAGAATTATTGTTGGAATTATTCATATATATATATATTTTAATAAGAATTATGTACATCACTTGAATATATTCGTGACAAGTTAGGATCACTCAAATGAAATGGGTATACGTCACGAAAAGTAGAAGTTAATTTAGGCTCGGTAAGTATACAGTTTTATACATCGTTTTAATATATTCGAGAGAACTTAGAGTAACTTTCATTTTTGAATTGTGCTCATTTTCCGTTTACTTTAGCATCGATTATAAAATTGTAAATTTGTCAACATTGTAACTAAAATTTAAAATATCTGAAATTAATTCACTTACAGATCTCATAATTTCAAGATCTGTATAATTTTTTTTAAACTAATTGTATTTTTCGGCATTTATATTATTTAATTTCTATTGTGAAGTATTTGAATTGAATGTAAGGTAGGTTAAGAAAAAAGTTGTACAAACAATATGCTGTAATGGATAAACACCATACTGACATTACGATTACATTGCTCTGTAGCAATATGTAATGGAGAGGTATTATAATGTTATTAACGACTTTTAAACTCCATTAAACATCGGATTTTAGTTTTTTTTTATTTATTTACTCATCTGTCGTGAAATATCCGGCTTAATGTCGACAAAAATGACAGTGAAAATTAGAACGATTGCGTTAAACTGATGGATTTTAAATAACACCGGAAAACGTTTCTATTTTCATTTTCTAATTTAAAAAAAACCGTATTCATTTTTAAAACCTAATTAAATTGTTTCTATTGTAAATAGTAAAAGTTAAAGCAGTTAGTTGTATACAAAGACTAGAGGGCTCCGCTCCTTACTCGCTTCGCTCACCAACCTTAGCGGCGAATCAAATGCAAACCGATTATTGTATACTATGATATTTTGACGGGAATGATGATTGATTAGGCCAGAATTTGTTTAAATTGTATATAAAAGAGATGCAATTTTCATGTTATAAAATATTAAAATGTGATTCGTTAGTAAAGCAGTGTTTCAAACTGGTCAAATAGGCACAGTAAAGAGTAAAGTTGGCATCATTTTAATTAGTGATAGGTGTTTGAATTATGATATAAGTAAGCCTGTTTAATTGTTGGTGTTTGCTGTTACCTAACCTAAAAACTTATGGTTGGGAAAAATAATTACTTCATTCTAAATTTGCAAATTTAGGTGCTATGCTTATAAATCCAAGTGCTTTCAAGAAACGTGCTGGATCCTAGGCCTAACTTAAAATTGTGTTAAGCTTATGATCCAAATCACCTGTTTTGTTTGTAATATGTAACATCAGAAGTTTGAATATTATACAGTAAGTCTTTTTCTTTTGTTTTTTGTTTGTTTTTATTTCGATAACCTAACTTAAAAACCGTCGGTTGTAAAAATAATTAACTGTTTCTAAATTTTCTTAAGTTGGTTGCTATTGTAGTTAACAAATTAAATGTGTGTTGTTTCGGCATAGGCCCCACCTAAGCTTTTAAATCGAATCAACTTTTTATCTGTTACAGGGCTGCGGGTTATAACCCCTTATTTTGGCCATTTACACATATAAATATTTTCGAAAATACTTTCTTAGTACACTTATACATAGTGGTATGAATTTACCCTAAAATTGTTAGGGTCTATCTATCATAGTTTTGGATGTACGTTGAAGCAAGCAATCACCGATTAATCTAATAACTAAAAAAAACATAATAAAATATTATTAAGTGTATTATAAAACGTAAAATTTATTTGAAATTAATTATATATATTTCAAACACTAAACAATCGCCAAGTCTTATCTACTGGGACAAAATGAATGGCGTTTGGCTTTATGAACTGTTCGTATTTATTCCGAGATATTTCATCAAGCATTCATATCCAATTCCTTAACGTTTAAAATGTGTCTACATGCAATTAATTGGTTTAGGCTAAAATAAACGAAGTTTTAGTTTTTTTAAACAAACCGTCAAAGCTTTATATTCAAATATTATTTTTTTAATGGAATTCCTTTATTTATCGATGAGCCATAATTACTGTTTTCTATTCTAATGATAGTTAATTATTTTTTGTTAAGAAAGACTTAACACATTTTGCCTAAACAATTAACATTATGCTAATTAGCGACAGTAACACTTGTTTTTAAAATTTAGTTGAGAAACTGCACAGAATACCTGAACAAAATTAGGCTGTGTAATTGTTTTGTTATAACAAATGTAACCCCTAATTGAATACAATTATAGAAACATCTATATGAATTTGTCAATATTATCGAGAAGGCACTTTAAAGTCAATTTAATTCTATGTAACCCACATTACCTAAACACTAATATTGTCAATCAATTGTCTGTGCAATGAAGTTGGTTAGGGACGATGAAGTGATGAATTCGCAAATAGGATGATATTGGTTAGTTGGTGAGAGAGACGGAAAGAGATTAGAGCAGGAGAGAGAATGTTAATCAATAATAGTAGAAATAATCATGTTAATATGTTAATTATAAACCCATTTTTACTAAACTAACTTACAAATTTATACATTTTGTTGTACCGCACCGGTTAAAAGCTACATTGTATGATTACAACCAAATTGTGTTGGATTCGTTTTCATCTATAATACTGCCTCTATTTCACCATATATTTTAATTATTTAAAGTTTCAGTCAATGATATTGTAGGCGTACCTGCATTAGTGGTCTAAAATGGGCGGAGTGAAATAATTTTTAAGAATTATTTAACAAATAAATGTAATGATAAACAATCGTGAGTAATATAAAATATACTCGTAGGCCGATACTTTCTTTATTTGTTATGTTTTCTAATGTTAACAACATTTCAAATGAGTGTGGCGACTGTTTGCGAACACAAGTACAGTACTTAATCAAATATTTGACTTAATTATGCATTATTATTATGTTTACGGCTCCACTAATTACAGAATAATAAGCTTATTATTATTTATTTTTACTTGCACGTATAAATAAGCTGAAATGTAACCTACAAGTTGTGTTTTTACTTAACTTTATGTAGTTTAGCAATGTAGCCTACTATTTAACAGCTTTTGTGTTTTCAAAACTTTTTCTTATTTCCATCCTTTAAATAAATGGATAAATAAATAAAAGACAAAATTGTTTAACAAAAAATATGTATCAATATGAAAATTACCTTATGACGACCGTGGCTGTAGTTATAACAATGAATACTTAAACGTTTAAGTATTCATCTATATGACATGTATTAAGTATTACGTTTAAGTATTCATTGTTTACAATTCTTCGTGTTTGAAGTGTCAAAAATCGAGAAATTATTTTTAAACTAGTTTTTTACTTTCTCACTATACTATAGTATAAAGTATAGTGATCGCAAAAAAATCGATGTTGAGATTTTTGTGGAAATATCCGTTTTGGGATCCCCTGAGTCCAAAAAAGTGGTTTTTACAAAATGTCTGTCTGTATGTATACAAAGCTAGAGGGAAAACTATTCGATCTATTTCAAACAAATTTGCACCAGACATGTCAAGTAGGCCTGTATTAATACACAAAAAACGGTTTTAAAAAACAACCCGTTTTAGCAAAAAACAAAAACCACAAAAAATCAGTTATTATTTTTTTATAAAGAAACGGCTCTATTTTGATAAAATTTTGCTTATTTGTAGCCTTTCATGTACCTTACCATGTGAAAAAAGTGCATCTTTCTAAAAATTCTCGTTTAGCTAATAATAATAACTGATTTTTGGGGGTTTTGGCCATAAAGGGGTTTTTTTCAAAATTTTGCAAGCCTTTTTTCGTGCATCTATACACTCCCAATTGAAGTGTTTGGTGCAAATTTGTTCGAAATCGATGGAATAGTTTTCTCTCTAGATAATAATAATAATATTTATTAGTTAATCTCCTACTTTAATAAATCCTACCCCACCTGCAATTATGAAGTCACAGTGAATCTGTTTAATAATTTAAATATGTTTGTGAGAAAGTATGTGCCAGTTCTTGGTACCATTTATACATAAAACTTGTCAAGAATTATGCCTAGAGGACAATAAATAAGTAAGGTTTGTTTGCCCAAAAGATATTTATAGTTTTACAGAGTGATCTTTAACGATTTTATATTTGTGGTTGCAAGTATATTAATAATTAAATATACATTTCCTTGCTATATATTTCTCTACCACATATTTTTTAGATAACATTACCCTCCACGTTAGGTTGGGCACCTTTTCAATTTTAATTTCATGTGTCAGTATTATGTGTAGAATGTGTTTATTTTAATGTGGGACAATCTCTTCAGAGTAATATTGTTCTCATGATTTAGTTACGGTTCCGAAACCTGACGTATTAATAACTACGACTAAAAGTCACTAAACGGGCCGAACTAAAGTAATATTTAATTAATACATTTTATCGAGTTTTGTCCTATTGTATGCAGTTTTTAGTGTGGATTTGTAAATGTTTCTACAAATTCAATTTTCAGGAAAACAGAAAACTACCATATGCAATGTTGTAATTTATCCACCAAATATTTGAAAAGAGAAGATATTTTAAAGTTTCTAATTGCCGACTAGGACACATTTTAAACGTTATAATTTTTTAACTGAAATTAACGAATTCCGCATAGTCTTCCATAAAAATTTTATGTGTAATCAGTAAACGAATATTTCAAAATGTAGCTGTATACTAATGAAAAACAGCCAAAAATAAAAAAAAGAATTAGAGAAATGTTTTTTAATATTGAAATATTATTTATCTAAAAGGTGCGCTTTCAGTTTTTCACTTGTTTGAAACATTTAGGGCAAGTCTGAACAACCTCATTTAAACAATTATTATTTATCTATCTGTAGCCTACCTCTATATATTACTACTAACTTGGTTTCAGTAGCCAATATGTCCAAAAATACCAAAATTATCTAAGCAATTCTTTCACAGGTAAATTATAAACACTTTCCTAAATAACAAATGTTCGAACGTTTTTAGAAAATGTAATTTTATTTTAGTAAATAATATGATAACGCAGCTGAACCACTGAATTGAGTTGAACGAATTTATAAAATTAAGTTTATAAGTTTTTGGGTTTCAACTAACTATTTGGGAAATTGGTCTACTCACGAAGGCGCTGAAAAGCTGTCTCCGAATACGAAATATATTAGAAGAATATGTTTCCACATCAGCCTCCAGCACCGGCTCGCCGCTTTGCGAGCTTTCACTTCGCTGTTGCTGCGACCCCGGATTATGGAATCTTTGCTTCGCTGGCAGCAGACACACTCGCTTGACGAATATCATCCTGGCGTTGGTTTCAGATGAGAAGCTGCCTCACGGCAAATTCCCCCTTGGATTTGTAACGGGTACTTTTATTGTATTTTACTTTTTGATCGATTTTGTGGGGACCAGACGGGCTAAACTTATTGTAAAAAAAAAATAATAATGTGCAGAATTATCTTTTGTATTTATGTTTTTAGATAAAACCACAAAAAAGTTTCAAAACCTCAAACAAATTTACTTTAGGACAAAAAACATAATTGGTTTTTGGATTGTTTTGGCCGACGAACTTGTCCGAGAACGGTAGAAAACCAACGTTTATACCAAATGTGGACTAAATCTTACGTACAATTCGGTCGTTAGAGTACGAACACACACCAAAACTTGTTCTAGGGATCATGATTGATGCTCTTTGACCACTCTCGACCTTAGATCTTACCATATCTATCTCTGCAATAGCTCATATTTCCTATTGAAATTCGCTAAAAATAATAAACGTCTCTTACAAATTTAGTTACGTTACACCTTCAGTAGTACTTGATATAACATCTATCAAAATACTGATACATACACTGTAAGTTTAACAAAATAATAACATAGAGGCTTTAAATATAAAATTACTAAAATTTATTTTAATCCTATCTGTTGGTTTTAACCTATAAAATTAATTTCCAACTTAATCCAATGTTCATGCTATAATGTAAAATGTCCACAAATAAATATATTATACCATCTGCTGAGTTAACATTCATTTGATATTGTCCCAACATAAAGAATGTATTAATATAATTAAAAAATGGATTAGTTTAGGCCTAGAATTTGTACCATATCTCAATAGGATTACATCACGAATTAACCACATTTTGCCAAATATCCATTGCTGAAAGAGTCTTTACAAACTATTGAAATAAATCCTGTGCAATAACAGTTAATTATTTCTGTGTATATAATATAAGTAAAATGGTCTATACGGTAAACTATTTCGTTCGGAAACTTGTGAGTGGAGCGAACAAGGATGTTGTGCGCAGTATTCTATCCTAGTACCAAGGAGGTTTGTACGCGTCGCTTCTTCACTTTCAAGTTTAAATAGACCCAAAACAAATTAAAAAGTACCTGCGATGGACGATAAAAAAGACAGATTATCAAGTGTTGCTATCTGGCAATTGAAAATAAAACTACAAGTCAGTTCAATTTTATTATAATGCTGAATGCTGAATAGAAAGTGCGGTTAAAGAAAAATTCTATTTGTTTTATAGTGTTCTGTAATCTTATCGTATTTTTTTCAATAATTTGTTAAATAAAACAATTACCTAAATGAAATACCTTCGTCTTATTTATTAAACTTGCAAGTCGGAGAAAGCACGTAGAATATTTCCGCCCCATACTTTATAGATAGTCGGTGATGTAAACTGAAGTACTGAATTACAAATATTTTTAGAACGAAGTTCCTTAACGCTTTGATGTTATTATAATTAATTCTACACCTTTATTATAATAAAATTAAACGTATGGAAACGGTAAATATTTGTATAAAAAAACAATCTAATAATAAACGGCAATTGAAAGATTAAAATTATATTATGTGTGTATGTTGCAGTTAACTGGTAAAAGAGTTGAAGAAAAGGCTTGATGAACTTTGTTCCCGACGGGGGTTTCACCACCGCACACGTTTACTTTTTTTTTAATCTAGGTAACATTTCTAGGTTATATCTGTGATGGGGTTTTGAAATAGTTTTAGAAAAAGTATAAATGTATACTTTTAAACTTTTAATGAAACCTCGAGTTTAAATTTGATTAAATTGCAATGTTTAACCCTTAAATGAATCTTGATTCTCAGTATCGCCATTCTACGCGGTAAGGTAATTTCCCATGTGGAATCACAGTGTTTTTATCGCCCAGTATTTTCTAAATGTTTTATATTTTAAATTGTTTCTCGAACCGTTGTTTTCCCTATCGGCTCTTTCCTCTCTCTTTTTCTTTCCCAATCTGTTTCGTTCTCCCTTCCTCTATTTAAATTCCTGTGTCTAGATAATTAAATAACAATAGAGTTATAGAATATTTTTATATTAAGAATAGTTATACTCAATATAACCATAACTTCAATAAATCACAGTGGTAGTTTGGTCCAGTAAATTGCTCCCAAAAACAGTTAGTTCTACCTAAACGGAATCATTTTCTATAATAATTGATTTACAAAAATTCAGACATACTATAAATGTTTTTCACAGTTTATATGTAACTCCAACACTTCTTCTTCAAAATTTATTTGCGCTAATTTTGAAACTAGAAGTGGGAATGTTGTTCTTGAACAACGATTTCTTTAAAATCTTAAAACCTACACATCAATATCACAAAATGTTTAAATATTAGTTTGTATAATTATCCTCAAATAAAGCCCTTTAAAAAAAACAATAAAGGACAGTATTATAACATTATTTGAAGTGAAAACGGTTTTAGGCACACCGAGCACTTTTTGGACGAGGTAAAATATACCAACTCGCTTTGTGTTTTTGATTTCGTCGATGATTTTTTTTTATTGGTTTACACACGTGCATATAAACCAGAAGTATACTGTAACAGCTGAACGTAAGAGAGAAAGAAATTGACGAAATAAAATAGGCAGTGGTAAATTCAAAGGCTTAAACTCAATCGTATGGGTTTAGTCACGTCATGCTACCGATGAATTGGACATTGTATTTCCTTATTTTGTAAGTTGTGTTAAAATAGTTTAACTTATTAATTATTATCTCTAAAATGAACATTACACTTACTAGTTTTGTAAGTTGTGTTAAATTAGTGTGCTAAAACCTCTAAAATTACCTGTAATAGTGTTTTCTATTTTTTTTAAATTTGCTAACTTGGTTGCTTTACTAATGCATGTAAATGAAATATGTATTTATTACAGCCAAAAGACATATATATGCATAGGCTACATCCAATATAAATTAACATTAAAAATACACAAACACAATACAATTCACAAAAAGATAAAAAATCCTAACTATTAAAGAAACATGTGTTGGTTCAGTATTTTTGCTTTTTAATTATTATTTGACTATATACAATCATGTTTATGTTATTTATTAGATTTCAGTTTTAAATGGACACGATAAAAATAATTATGAAATTTTGGATTAAACCAATATAACCAACTATTTACAAATATGACAGTTTTTAATTCTGCCGGCAGTCCCACGACTGCTTTCTTTCTTTTGTTTTGCCAAACTTTAGTCCCATAAACTTTATATTCAGTATTTTGATTATTGGGCACACGGGCTTAATAACTATAAGTTTCATTGTGATACATTTATCTGTTAAGGAGAAAAGTCACTGTGACAGACAGACCGACAAACCAGCTACCCCAGAAGGGATCAATTTTAACTTTTATGTTAGCAATACTAAAATTCTTAAATAATTATCGTGTCCAAACAGTAAAAAAATTATGTATTTGTTATCGAAATTGTTTTGTTAATGAAGGCTTCAATTGATATTCTAGTCAAGATTTTAAAATAAATTGTGCTGGTCCTCTACTGTATGGGTAAACATAATTTTGAGCAGTAATAACTAAGAATTACAATAGTTATAATTACCTTCTTTCTTTTTTTGGGGGGATGCTGTCGAACAATCCTTATTTATTATAATCTTGTTTCTTCTTTTTTTTTAATAACGCGTTTTGACTAATTATCAGTCATTATCAAATGTACGTATAGCTATCATACAAAGACTTAAACACAACACAAAGTACGGCATATTCAAATGTATTCATTTAAAATGTGTCCTAGTTTGCGTTGTGTTTAAGTGTTTGTGTAATAGCTATTACGGACATTTGATAATGACTGATAAAAAATCGAAACGCGTCATGTAGAAAAAAAGAAGAAACTACAAGATTATAATAAAAAAGGATTGTTCGACAGCATCGCCAAAAAAGAAAAGAAAGAAGGTTATTATAACTATTGTAATTATTAACATTCCAGTATGGTTACAAGCATAAATATGGAACTTAGCATTCACGAAGCATGTTTTAAATTCAAACCCAACTTGTAAAATGAACGCAGACTGTTGAAAGTGTAACAATAAATTAAGAAATCATTATTCTGTTTTTTTTTTCAGTTGAAAGTACTTTTAACATATTTTTTTGTATAACTGTAGTAAAAAGAGGGGTAAACAATTATACTTTAATCATTTAACATTTACATTATACTTTAACATTTTCCCAATGATAAAATGGTACGACACATTTAACAAAGAGTGGATTTTCGTAATGACTGGATATATTTATGAGAACAATGAAGAATTATTAAACATTGTAGATTAGTTTAGGCTTTAGATATGACGAAAGTGTCGATGATTTTTCACTTTATTGGTGAAATAAAATCTTTTTCTACCGAAAATGTTAGTACTTTTTAAACTCTTTTTTTGATAGGAAGGGAACATATTTTCTGTATACGTATGTCTTTTACGTCTGAATACTACAAGAGAGAAAATGTTTAGATTCGTCTCAAGGTATGTAGATTAAGTCATACAATATTAACCCTATAAGCGTCAGGCCAACTACTGCTAGATATACCTCTAAGCGTCAGGCACTGTTTCACTGCTTGAACACATTATCACTTAAATATTTATAAAATGTATCCTATTCATTGTGTACACTATTATACATTTTATTGTTCAAGGAAAATATGGAGAACATTGCTGTGTAGATAAAATATTTTTAAAAAAATTAACTAACTTATTTTGCGTTTTGAACGGAAAAAAATTAAATTGGCAAACAAAAGATTCAAAAGTAGGGCTCTTGGAAAAATAGAAAACAAAAATTTAATTATAAATCCAAATCGTACAAAATGTAGAAAAAATGTTCTTTACATAAAACAGTTAAAAAAATCTTCCTAAATAATAAAATGATGTTTTGTGGTAAAATAACAAAAATTAACAATTTGCAAAAAATGACCTATAAATATTGAAAACTCTACAGAATGTATCCTATTTAAGTAAAGTGTATACTATTATATATTTTCTTATTTAGGAAAGTATGGAAAACATTGCCAAGTACATAAAATATTTCGAAAAAATGTCTATAACTTTTTTTGCGTTTGAACGGAAAAAATAAATAAATTTGGAAACCAAATGTTCAAAAGAAAAGGTTTTGGAAAAATTTTAAAAATTTTAGTTATAATTCCAAAATATGCAGAGTGTAGGAAAACCCATTTTTCATATAAAATAATTTAAAAAAAAAATACTTTCCAAAAAAAAACAATGTTTTGGGGTGAAATAACAAAAATTATCTATTTGCAAATCATTACCAATACATATTGAAAACTCTATATAACGTAGTATATTCAAGTAAAGTGTATACTATTATATATTTTCTCGTTTAAAAAAGTATGGAACACATTGCTATATAGATTACATTTTTATTTTTCTGCAACTATTTTGCCTTGCCAACGGTAAAATAAATAAATTTTTAACCAAATTTTCAGAAGAAAAGGTTTTCTAAAAATGAAAAAAATACTTAAATATAAATACAAAATATACAGGTCAATCTATACAGTGACATAACTAACTTATTTGTCAGACAATATTGAGTCTATGATAAGAGGAAACTCCGTTTATTTTTTGCTGGCACGAGACAGACTAACGCTTTTGTCATGTTTTGAACTTTTGTGTATTTTTTGCGAGATTATAAGTCATAGTGCAATAAACAATATACCAAATTATTTGTCAGAATGTCCTGAGTACAATGATATATTGACATACTAACTATAATTTTTGATGCACCAATTTTGATTTAAACGCATCGACGAGAATTCTCGTTGCCTGACGCTTATAGGGTTAAGAATTCAGAATCATTCTATCTAAATTGTACAATTCGTAAAACGGATATAAAGTATTTCGATATGGTTGTAAATTGTAGAAACATTAAAGCAATAAGATAAGTAACCATTCAGATTATAGAATGTGTTCGATAAACAGAGCAAACAATAACACCGAACAAAAAATTGTTTTTAATGTTTAAAACAAACTCAACATATATTTTTTAAAATTGTAATATTTTTAGTTTGTTTTTAATAGTATAACATTATTTACAACTTTAAACATACATTATACTTTTAGTATAATTTATTCGTATGCATAAAATTGTATATCATACTAGTGGAGCTGGCAATCCTTCTCTATTTCTTGATTTAATTTTAAGGCTGGTTATCCCATTTCATCCATTTGACTTAAGGGTCGGCTCTAGTAAAACAGAAAGCAACCTGCGACTCCCTATAGCGGCGGTAGGTTACGCGGACATTGCTCATCCTAAATCCATTTAAAACCCGGAACTATTCAAATAGCGTTTTTTTTAAATACCAAACTCTTAGGGACAAAATTCTTAATCCGAATGGCTTGGTAATTTTTCGCTATAATTATTAGTTACAACGTAAAAAATATTTAAAATCACCCTATAGCGGCGGTAGGTTACACGGACATTGCTCAGCCTAATTCCATTTAAAACCCGCAATTGTTCAAATAACGTTTTTTTTAAAATACCAAACTCTTGGGGACGAAATTCTTCAGGCGAATGGCTTGGTAGTTTTTCGCTATAATTAATAATGACAACATAAAAAAATATTAAAAATCAACGTTTTAAATTGTTAATAAATATTAAACAAAATATTTTTCTTAGTTTTTAAAAAACCATTTGCATGCATATTGACCATAGCTTTAAAATGAAATATCGTTTATAATTTTCTGATCAAAAATAAAGGAAAATTTAACATTTTTAATTTTAATTTAACATTGGTCTTATGGAGTGTCAGCCAATATGGCCGGCAGCTAGAGCCGACCCTTAAGAAGTAATCGAATTGACAATGTGTTTTTATATCAATAAAGAATAATATTAAATAATTTCAGATTTATAGTTTGTAGAAATTTAGTGCAATTTATTTTTATTGTTTAGCAGTAGCTACTCTATTAAAATCTTTTGTTGTTTGTAGTGACTATATTCTCTAATCAAATCCGGGTACTAATTTGTGCAAATTATGAAAGTTTAATAAAATTATTTGAGTAGTTTTTAAGAATATAGAAAAAGTAAGTGGATTGTTATTTAATTTTAATGGTCTTTATTCCATTTCATCTCTTTGACTTAAGTAATACAATTTAAAATAGTTCTGTACACCCCTTAAAAATATTATCACATATTACATAATTTTAATTTTATAGTTTAATTTATATTTATTTTATTGTATAGGGGTAGCAACCCCTTCCAATTGTGAATCGAAACCAACCAGGGACCCACACAAACACATACAAAAATTATTTAATCAAAATTGGTCCAGCCGTTTAGGAAGTTCAGTGACATACACAGAAGAATTATTATATACAGTATACAAAAAGATTTATGTTTAGGAGACCTTTAAAATTCGATAACAAAAGTAAGTTTTCTTATTAATATAATTTAATATTTCAACGAGTTTATATTTATTTTTTAAAATTTACATTTTTAAAACCTTTTTTTAAATTTTTTTTTTAAATAATGTCAAATAAGAACTAAATTACATTTATATTTATAAAAATACTACCCCGCAAAGGTGTCTAGAGCCAAACATAGGCCTACACATTATAGAAATACATACTACTGTACTTACACACCTAAACACCTAATTTCTTCATATAACGTATTCAATATACGCAAAACAATCCTAACAATTTCCCTTTAACTTTGGGTGATTTTTTATTGGAAGCAGTGTAATAAAAATTTTACAAAAATATCTTTGCAACAATTGAAGTACATTTTAAAACTCATAACGTTGTGTAAAGATTTTGTTTTTATTGTATTGATGTTTGTTTGTTTTTGTTTTTTTGTGCTGTGCTTATGCTTTACTATTTTTGAAGCTTTCTTAGGAGGTTTATTTTATGGTCATTCATTATTAAATTATTTACATTTATGGTACTGGTTTATGTTTTTTCTTGTTAACTGATTTTATATAGTTATTTCAGATTTTAATTCATACTATACCAGGCTGATCATACCCGGTGTTTTGAAAAAAATAATGTAAATCAAAATATGATATTAACATATACAAAAATGGTTACTTTTTAATATATTGAGTTTAAAATGTAAAAGTTTGACAATATTAATGTTTTTTCCTATACAATATTAATGTTGCAAATGTATACACAAAATGTATTTAAAAGCTATTTCTGAGAGATTTGAATTTAATCTTACATTAAAACAACGTTGTACATTATTAGTATAAAACATTTTTTTTAAAGTACAGTATGAACAAATGTAAGAAAAATTTTAATATTTATAATTAATAAACTAAATCAGTAAAACCCTAAGCTATAGTTTACCAATATTACTTAAACACAGTTCAAATTTTTCATTTATAAATTCAGATTTTAATTTCCGAATATTTAATTCTAATATAAACATTAATAAGATAATTTAGCCATAATATTTTTATTTTAAATAATTGTTTGATTAAGTTCTAATTTCGCTTTATTGAATTTTAAATAATATGCTGATTTTATATGAGTAAGATTTTAAACATACTCTTTTTTTCATAACTATTTTAAAATTGAACAAAAAGTAAAATATTTAAAAAAATCTGTATCAAAAAGCAAAAACCCTTGATTAACTCAAAAGAATACCCTTGATTAATGACACCAAAGTTGAAACTTTAAAAAACTTGAGTGATTAAAATGAGTGCATCTACAATAATTGTTACAAACGATTACGTTTAAAGTAGACGAGTGGTCTTACAACTACTTAAAATATAATATTTAAAGTAGGGGAATTAATTTAAAAGTATATTATACTGTTTAAAGTAGGCGTATTAATTTAAAGTTGTATACATCTTAACATGATGTTTAAAGTAGAAGAGTTAATTTTAAGTTTAATACAACTAAGTATGACGTATAAAGAAGGTAACAGTAGAACTAAAACTCTATTAAGTTTATATTAAAATATTTAAAGTAGACGAGAGAATCTCGCGCTTACCTTCGGTGCGATGTGTATTGTTGGCCGACTTTCCAAGTTGTTACGATTTCGCAACGATAACTTCAACAAGTAACCAAAGCGCAGCGTCGGGACGCTTTTATACGGCGTCAACTTACCCAGGTTATGTGACGTCACGTGGGAAGCGTTCAATGGGTGACGTCACAACTGGAATATCCAATCAGAAATATTTTGTACCTCCTGTCTGACTGCAAAACTTTGTTTTTTTGTTTTTCTCGACGTCGGTCGGCCAGCCGTGTAGTAAACATAGTTGTGAATCATTTGGTTATTGATGAAACTTCCACGGTAGAGTATCATACCATTAGAATAAATATGCACGTAGTGCAAGAAAAATAAATTTAGACCATTTAAAAATAACAGTTTTTATTTATAATTATTAGATTCTTTAATGTGTAAAAACAAAAATATTTCCTTATTATTAATACATTGGTGTAAGTATTTTTTAATTTTTTTAACTTATTGGTAAAGTTACTTTTGTAGCAAACAAAATTTATAGTTTTAATGTTTTTTGTATTGTTTAAAAGGTCTACACTGTAAAAACTTGAATTGTATATTATTTGTCAGACTTTGTTTTTTTATTATTGTTGATATGTTTTTTCAACAATAAGATTTTGAAAATATCTGCTTTTAGGAAGAAAAACGAAATATGTGTTTAAATGGTAATATATTAATGTAGAATAAATTTGTTTTCCAAAAACCGTACATTTGAACAAAAAAGGCAAGACAACTTTTTGTAAACCTTTTATTCCGTATCGGCTGGAGTAATTGTCAAAACAATCCGATGAAGGATATGGCTAATAAGTTATGGCTTATTATTATTACAAACCGACAGTTAAGTTATGGCTAATAATCGGTTTGTTCAACCCAGTATCCTATACCAACACAGAAAACACAACAATATGGGGGGGTACGAATGCTGTTATTACAAACAAATATTGTAATACATATTTTAAATTGTTCACAAACCACTTTTCATTCTTAAATAAAAAAAACTAAGTAATTATCAATAATTATTATAGGATGCCGGCTTGAACAAATCAATTATTAGACGTTACTTGACTATTTTCCTTCATCCGATAATTTAGACAGTTACACCAACCGATAGGGAATTAAAAGGGCTATACAAAATTTGTCTTGATATTTTTTGTTAAAATGTACGGTTTTTGTGTTTTACACGTTTGAAATTTTCGAACAGCTACCATTTTTAAACGATCAAATTGGATATAATATTTTATTTTTCTTACAATATATCATTGTTAGGTTAAACTTCATGTCAAGTTTTAACTCAATCGGTCAAACCATTATCTAAATATAAATTATTTTGTAAAAAAAAACACATAGAGACAGACATACGAAAAAATAAGCACCGTAGACCCACGTTTACGTCGTGAAATATGTTTGTCTCGATCCCAGAAACAACTCCACAAAAAGGACCAGAGAGTTCGGGGACACTCTGTATAAAAATACCAAATTATTGAAGTACAAATTATTAAAAAGTTACATTTTATTTGTTTTTATGGATGTTTATTAGTATGACTGAAATAATTGTATTTAGTTTCATTTATCAACTCAAAAACTAATGGAAACTATACAGGAACAAAAATATATTTTTAACAATACTCAGAACAATATTCGTTTGCATTTTATTTAAAACTATTTCTCCACCCACAAGTTTTGTTTACATAATTTTTGTCCCTACACATTGCATTCATGTATTTTCTTTACTAGCCTACAGCATATTGTATCAAAACAAATATAAAATAATAAAAATATAAACAGTTTTAGAAGTTTTGGTAAAATTAACATGCAATCAGTTAGCAATGCGTGTTTGTGTTTAATGTTTCAAAAATGCTCGTGTATTTTGAAGTTAATAATTCCCCCCCAACTCTTATTACATTTTGTATTCGATGAAAACATAAATATTCATCATAGTAATCTCTACAGGCTCGAAGTCTATCAGTTTTCCTCACTTGAAAAACTTGAAAATATTACCTTTACCTTATTTTATTTTAAATGTTTATTACAATATTTTTTGACAACTAAATTTAATACTGTCTGTAAAAGATATAGTTTTGATATTGCTTCTTGGTTCCACGGCACCCCTTTACAAGAATTATTCTTATTTAGTAAAAATAAGTTACGAAATTTGTGGTTTAGGTATGTGTAGGTATGTACGACTGTCCAATATGTATGAATGTGAATAATGGTTATGAACATAGAAAACAATAAGTAGACAAATGTGTAAATATAATATTTAAATTTGTATTTTACGTTAAAGGAGTTAGTTTTTTAATGTTTATTGTTATATTAGTTTTAATTTTAAATAAGCAGAGAGAGGCTAGGAAACTCAAGGTGATTTTATACAGTATCTCCAAAAGATTCCAGGGCTTATAAAACTAACTATGTTTCACCAAAGTCATGATAGTCAAACAAAAATATCATCTAACAACTTAAGGTTTACTTAATTGCTTTTTAATTAAGAGAAATCATTTGATGAGTAACCCATTCAGTTCGTCAGATCCTTTGAAGTTTGTAAAGGATCTATGAGTTTGCGTGTGTGTGAGGGTGTGTGTGTGGGCTGAGGGGCTGAACTTAATGTAAAAGAAACGTATTTTAAACACGCCCCTAACGACCTAGATCATTGGGAACACCGAATTTAGTTCGGTTTTATAAAACGCTTTTCTTCAGTATTAATGTAAGTATTTTCTGTGGGTTTGCTTAAAATATATTTGCTCAAAATACCGATGGTAAGTTGTTAAGAAAAACATTCTTTGGAAACTAATTTATTTTCTTGTTTTTTTCTACAGCACATAGAACCAAAATTTGTTCATAATTCACATAATACATGAAATTGATGGTCGAATCCAATTACCAGATTTTATCTAAAATAACAGTAATCATTTCAAAACTATAATTGACTTTACATGTTTTTTTTAATAAGTCAGTTACTATTTAAGCTCCAGAATTAAATTTAAAACCATGTTGTTTGTCACCTAAAAATAACTCGTCTATTATAATATTTATTTAAAGCAAACGTTTTTCAATATAGACAACGTTAACAATGTTAAATTACCACAATTTTGAAAATACACAACAATAAAGTCTTTTAAAAGTTACACAAACAATTCCTACTCTAAATCTAAGGTTAATTTATTGATCCTCCGAAGTTGTCATGATTTTAAAAATTGTGAATTCTGATTTTTTATAAATGTTTAGGCCTATATCTATATGGATATTGGTCATCGATTTGATATAAGAAATACGCTCTAGTAATTGGAGTCATAATTCCCGAAGAGTCTTAAAATCTATAAATAATTATATAAAGAATACTCCCGCTTTCAGTTTTAGCCAATTAAAGAGAGATTTCCTCATACAAACTGTAAACATTAACATTATGCCCTAACATGTCCTTGTTGCAACAGTGTGTAGAAGTTGGCATTTCATTTATCGTATTATTGACGATCTTTAATATTGTTAAATCTGAAGCTACCATTCTTTTTTAAGTTTTACTGTATTTTTTTAATAAAGTTTGTTTTAATAATTATGAAAGCTGGACAAAATTAGAAACACGATAATCCGGCTTAGAAATGAACTAAAAGCAAAGACTGTTACGAAAACATGTAACAAAGCTGGCTTTGACCCTTCTTTACGAGGAACACTTTTAGGAATTAGTAGAATTATATTTTTTATGAGGTTAAACTCAGGAAAGCTTCCGGACTTTAAATTTACCTTCAAGATTGTTTACTTCGTAATGTACATTTTGCCTTACCCGCCTCCTGAATCCCAAAATTAAAAATGGTGCCCATAGTAACACTCTTTTGTCACAATTAGGTTTAACTTAATCCATTTTCAGTTGGATTAGATTTTAATTGCGGAAAATATAATTACAATAAATTGAAATGTATATATTTTTACGTACTACGGTACTAAATATGTATAGCTATTATATATTGAACCTAATAATAAATGCAGTGCATTAATAAAGTTTCTCTTACTTAACATTTGTATAAACTTATTAAAAAACAGGTTATACCTTTTTAGAAATATCGCCTAGATTAACTGATGGTTCTTCTTATATTATAGCTTGTAAATTTGTTCCTCTCTGAAAACCTAGAGACTTAGTGGTGTACTGAACATTTTAAAACTAGAATTAGTCATATTAAATCGATTAAATAAAAATGAATGACTAAATATTTTTGATTGCAGTATCCAAAATGGTGGTATCAAAAAAATCATTAATTTAAAATTTTAATGAAATTGGGACGATAATTTCTATGTTTCGGTAATTTTAACTAGTTCGAGGGACATTTTCTAAAAATACAACAAATTCAGTTTTTTAGAAACTCTTAACCTTTTTAAAAAATCTTTATAATTTAAAGCAAGGAGTTTTAAATAAATTTTCTGGTAGACTTTTTATAAATATTTTTTAAATATATTTTAACTCTCCTCTTGACAAGAATGTGCAAATAGTTAACATTTCTTAAACACTTAAGTATCTAAAAAAACATATTGAGTAGGGGGACCTAAACTTAAGAAACATAATTTTCGTAAATATCCGAATCGTGGCGAAAAGCTTAATTTATTACTTTAAAACCCCCATTTAAAAAATCATTCAATGGTGCATAATACACTTTTCTAAGTAACACAGGCTACTTTGTATTTTTGAAAATGAAGTTTTATCTGACAAAAAGTTATGTACACACGCATTTATTACTTATTAGTTGTGAGAGTCATATTCTGTTAAATTATCAGAAACATTAAAACAAATGTCTGACATTGAAATCACAGTTGGTATTGCTTAGTAAATTTCCGAAAGGCAAAACTGAATTATTTTCGTACAAAACTATTTTTTACAGTTACGACATATAGTTAAACATTATTTTGTCTCGATTAAAACATAATTTAATTGAATTAAATAAGTTTTATATTTGATGGCAGATTATACAATGAAATTAAATGAATGAGTATAGGCATAGGATGGTTATTATAGGAGACGAAATTAAATAAACAAACACCTACATTTTCGGAATTTTTGTCAAAGATATTTTCAAAAGGAATCTTTATCAGACAAAACCATGTGCATACTATTAGTATGTGTTAAGTAGTAAGCTATTATTGTTTATCTAAAATTAAATTTTATTAATAATTACAAATAGTTATCTGCTCACCCCCTCCGTTCATCTTCATTAGTCTAGCATACAGTGAAGACGAAAAGCGTAAACAAAGTAAGATATATTAAAATATAGTTGCATTATTTCATTCGAAATTGTGCGAGCGAAGCGAAGCGTCTCTTCAAATAATGATATTTTCTAAACGCAATTAAAGTTATTAATTACAAATTTTAGAGATTTAAATTTTAACGAAAAAATCGCGAGTGGAACAGAGACAGAGAGGTAGAAACAAAGCGGGATAAGCCTAATGAAATGTTGCTTCTCATCATTTTATCCTGGTCTGTTGGGTTTCTTCTAGTCTAAAATGTTAATTTTTCTATTCAATAAATCCTTTTGTGTTCGTGGTTTTTGTAGAGTAAAACCCTCAGCTTTGCGTTTTTTATATAAAATTTCATCTTTGTATATCGTCGCACATCTATCACATTGTAAATCACATCTATCACTGACCCTAAATACTTTAAAATATTACTTGTTCATAATATATATATTTATTTTGATCAATATAAATAAGATCCACTAAGAACTTACGGTATGAACCAAAATATATAGAGATGAAATTAATACAGCTATTGATGCTTGTTAGAACATCTGATTGCATTGTTGATTGATTCCAGGCCACGTTGCTTATTATTACTTTCTTTTTTGAGGTTAGTTAATGCTGGTGCTTACCTTTCCAGACAGTTTTATAGTAAAGTATTATTTTCGCTCATAAGGAACAGATGAGTGCGGTGGTCCTAGTTTGGTGTGAACTGCTTAAGAGTATCAAGGTTGATTGTTAATCTTTTACAATAAATCATGTATTACGAAAACTTATATGACATTACATATCTATTATTTCTTAATTGGTTGAGAATTCTCTGATGAGTGATCAACTGAGTTGATCTGTAGTTCACGATGTAGGTCGTAATTTCGCATGTACCATGGTATTGGCAATACCTCTCAGAACTATGTTCTGGAAAGTCAGAGTTTTTTTAATATTAGATTTGCAATTAGATCCCCAGATTTGTATATTCCAAGTCCATATAGATTTTATTGTTAACTCAGAATTGAAAAGTGATCACTTAAAATTCAACTTTGGACTTTCTTAGAGTCCAGCTGTATGCCCAAAAGAACGTAGTATTGCACACAAAATGTCTAAGTAACAATCTGACCACTGTGGAAAGTGTTCAAATGCTCCCTGACGATATATCTTCTTCTCTCCAAGCATCTGGCCATCTTCAACGCTCTAATCATCTAACCATCTTCAACTCTGCAAACATCTAACCATATTCAACTATCCAAGCACAAAATCACATTCAACTACTTTGAACTTTGTACTTTCTTAGAACGCAGCTGTATGCCCAAAAGAACGTAGTATTGCACAAAATGTCTAAGTAACAATCTGACCACTGTGGAAAGTGTTTA
>JAGFPH010001540.1:241997-270416 GCA_018207615.1 Philaenus spumarius
ACTCTCCAAGCATCTAACCATCTTCAACGCTCTAAGCATCTAACCATCTTCAACTCCGCAAACATCTAACCATATTCAACTATCCAAGCACAAAATCACATTGAACTACTTTGAACTTTGTACTTTCTTAGAATGCAGCTGTATGCCCAAAAGAACGTAGTATTGCACAAAATGTCTAAGTAACAATCTGACCACTGTGGAAAGTGTTCAAATGCTCCCTGACGATATATCTTCTACTCTCCAAGCATCTAACCATCTTCAACTCTGCAAACATTTAACCATATTCAACTATCCAATCACACAACCACATTCAACTATCCAAGTATCTAACCTTCTTTAACTATCCAAGCATATAACCATATTCAACTATCCAAGTATCTAACCTTCTTTAACTATCCAAGCATCTAACCATCTTCAACTCTCCAAGTATCTAACCATATTCAACTACCCAAACATCTAACCTTCTTCAACTCTCCAAGCATCTAATCATCTTCAACTCGCCAAGAATCATTCATCTTCAACTACCACTGTCTTTTATACAAGAATTTCAGATGAGGTTTTAATATTCTTAAATAAAGCGCTTTTTAATGATACACCAGTCGACAGCACAATACAAAATTTGTTTTTAAGATACTCAATTTTAAATTGGGAAAATTCATAGTACAATATGCGCCAAAATAAACAGAACTTAATTCGTAATAGTCTTAAAAGTTTTATCTTTAGACAAAATATGCAAAGCAAAATAAGACTAAAAACTTAGTTTGAACACAAATATACTCTATAGCGAATTATGTCCTGCATTAAGTTCTTGATAACTCTCGTAACGTTGTAGAAGAACTACGTGGGTGAAAATGGGTTGTTGCATACTTCTAACTTATCTAGTTATTTCTTCACGAAGGTCCGCAATGGTAGTCGTTGGCTCACTTCGGAAGATGCTTTCCTTTATCATTCCACAATCATAATCGTCAGGTGGTGAAAGGTCTGTGGAGTGGGATAGGTATGAAAAATGTATTCCTCTGGAAATCAGGAGCTCGCCATATTTTCTTTGTGGCCACATTAGCGGTGTGACTGGTGTCACCATCTTGCTGGGCTCACTTGGAACCAAACGCCATATTGTTAGCAGTACAAAAACAAACTAGTCAGATCTCTTGCAAAAGCTTGAAGGATATTCTCTTTGTAACGTACCTGGTTTACAGTAACAGGATTCCCGTAATCACCTTCAACGAAGTTCGGACACAGCGCACCATACGCGCTTATTTTGTCATGTCATCTCAACGACATCGAAATCTAGGACTTTTAAATCAAGAAAACTTGTTGTTTTCTTAACTGTTTAAGACAACTATATGACTTTTATTGACAACTATATGCTGCTGAAGAAGTTTACCGTTGTTTTTACATTCGTATTAACAGTTTTTGGACGACCTTTTACAATGATTTAAAGCCGTGTGACGTAACTTGTCACCAACACTTATGATTGCGGCATTGCTCGTCTGCTGTTAGTGAAATCGTTCTTGAAACTCTATAGCAGTTCACATAAAACGGGGACCACAGGAATGACCTCTTCCGTATGAGCGAAAATAATGCTATAAGATAAAAACTTTCTCTAGAGTAGTACGAACAGCTTTAACTAACCTCAAACAAGAAAGTAATAACAAGCAACATGGCCTGGCAACAATCTACAATATAATCAGCTGTTCTAAAAACCAAATATGGCTGCTTTAATTTCACAACTGTTTATTTTGGCTAATACTGAATATGAATTACAGTTTATGTATTCGTGTTTAACTTCCCGCAAATTGTAACAGTTTATCTTTCAAATCAAATCAAATTTTCAAAATTCAATTAAAGATTCGTGAAACTGAAAATAGCTGTTGATTCTGATTCTTAGGTCTGTCAGTCTGCCTGTCAACTTGTCTGTTAAATTTCTAAAAATAAACGTATCAACCTGATATCTAGTATAGTTATAAAGCTTGAAATACCCATAGATAGCAATAATCAGATGTTCAAAAAATATTGTAATACTAGTATTGAAAGTTTGGGGACGTTGTGGAAAGGGCTTTAACTACTTTGTTAAAGTTTTTATGCATGTAGATAAGTGATGAAAAATATGTTGGATCATTTAGACAGTTAGAGTTTTGGATTCACTTAGCTAAAACTAACAAAATCTACGGGCATGTCCACCCTTCTAGGTACACGCAGTCACTCACTGCATAGCATATTTGTCACTATAAAGATATTTAGTTTTATATTTTATGATCTTTTATACTTATGTTTGAGCTTAATTCCTTATGATAATTATTATTACCAACCAAAATCTAACTTACCTTTAAGTTAAGTCTTTCTTTTAAGTAATAATAACGGTGGTTACGGAACACATGGCGTGTGAGTACAATTCGTATTATTACTAGCGCTCCATTATAATTGCGTTTTATTATAATTTTTATTACAGTCTTTTAAATTTTGTTCTTTCTTGTATGAATTCTCACTGAATTTCTTGGGATTATTTAGTAACTGTTAATTGATTATTGGTCAGGTTTTTTTTAGAAGATAAAAAGCTGACTTTTTTGAAAATTAAATTAAAAGCTCTTTTAGTGTAACAACAAGGAGTAAGATTAGAAATTGAAAAGATTTGTTCTTCTTAATTCTGCTTATCAGTCTGTCTAATTGGCTACAGTACAGCGTTTTAAGGAAACACTTTGGCGCCGCAGATAGCTTTGCTGTCTCAACATTTTAGGTTAACTATGTAATACAACTTTCAAATTTGAACTATTCTTAATTAACACAGTTCTAAATCCGCCTTGTTTGTATTTCAGTTCACCGATTTTACACAAAAAAATTCTTAATCTCTATAGATAACAAAAACTGTTAAATTTAACAACTACACAACCACTTCTGTTTGTGCACCTTGAACTACCTACAACGGTCAAATCGTTAAACATACATCCACGTATATAATTTAAACTGGTTAGTTAAAACTACGTAAAACCTAACTGTGCACTGTTAGGGTTGGAGCAACGAATTGTTACTTCTGTTGATATTTGTTTGAGGTTGGGATGATTACAATGAATATTTAATACTCTATGTGATTTAGTGATAGTTCAGTTTTTTATTGTATCTTATAATTTTATCTTATGGATTTCTATTTTTCTGTCTTATTTCTACTGAAACACCTTTATTGATCGTAAATTAAAAGACAGCCCACTCTGAATGTCAGTTCTTTATTACCGTGCATGAACCCTGGCTTATACTTTTGTTAAGAGACCGGATGTGACTATATAGAATTTCTATGTAATCTGCTATTTTATTCAATTGGTTCCTATGGTAATAAATGTAAATACATGTGTTGGTTCATCTTTCTATGCTAACCTAAGAATTTTTTCTGACTAAATTTACAAATATTGAAATAAAACATGTTTTTATCAAAATGAATTGTAGGCTACGTTACTCAGAGATAGTGTAGCTTTTTATTAGTAAAACTATTTTTTCAATCAGTTCAGTAGTACTATATATTACCCCCTACAAACAAACAAACAAATTTTACCTCTTTATAATAGTAGTATAGATAATTATAGTATATTTGTTTGTAATAGTTTATTTAACAGCTAATTATAACTCTAAACAAATTATGATAGCTGACTGAATCAACTCTATCTGAATAAACTCTGAACTTTATCTGAATAAACTCTAAATAATATTATTTTAGCAATTTCTATGGGTTGTTGGATCTGATCTCCGAACTGAGAAATATATGTTCAGTATAATAAGAAACACCAACAAGAAATTGTACACGGAAGCTTAACTATCAGTTATAGTGTACTGCGTTTTTACAGTTGCATGATTTAATGAAAAACTTGGTGAGATTTGTTATTTGTATCACTATACAATGACTCCTATTAAATAATCTCCGACTTAATAGATTCAACTTGACCGACTTATCAACTACTTTCCTATTCGGTCGCTTCCCTCAATTAGTCCCTTATCAAACTGTATTCACAGTGAGTATAGAGTATACTCTACTTCCACTAATCGACTTCTTGCTCGGTCACTTGCCTCAAACAATTCATACTTTATCAAACTTTATACTCAGTGAGTGTAGTGTATACTGCTGCCTCCACTACTGTGGATAAGCGCACCTACTTTAATAATGAATTTATTAGTAATAATTTATGAGCTGAGTGGCTTTTTACACGAGTAATCAGTTGTACTTTTGTGAAAATTTCTGGAAAATATTTTTTGCTAAATTTTTAAAATTATAGGAATATGTGTAAATATTTTCTTGTAAATGGCTCCAAGGATTTCCTCTAGATTTGGTATACAAGGATTTTTTATCCAAGGAGTCTGTTGAGTTTTTAGAAAATTCGTTTTCCGCAAGTTTTCCGAAATTGCATACTATATGTAAGTTATATATTTGAAGAAGAGTTGTTTTAGATTTTACTTTATGATTAAATTCATTATGGTTGGAATTGACTTGGTTTTACATTATTTTCTATTTTAACACAGTGAATTTTTTAAGATCAGTGTCACCAACTTTGGAAAAAACAATCCATTTTAATGAGAAATATAAAATTTAAAAAATGTTAACTAATATTCTTATTTAAAGCACTACGAAAAATATTATTTCATTTACTACATGTTTATTAGTTCATTCAAGTGTAACACTTGAAAATATTGCATCCAATCAGAATCTCACCTGATCGTAGATCAGTTTCCCAGGACTATTACATAGGCAGTAAATACTGCTTTCCCTTAACTTTACTTGCCTTTTTTTAAGTTATACAGAGTTTTCATAAAGTCCCTTTAACCCCCTTTATTATTTTCTTTATTGTGTATCTTAACTTTTTTATACATCTTGTGTTGCATAACAGGACACATTTTTTGACATATCTGAACATCTATGATTTTGGGGGCTTGAGGGGGTAGAGGGATAAACAATTTAAAATATAAAGGTAGGTCATGAAATACATCATTGAAAGGTTTATTAAAAGAGAAACACAATGGCGCAAACTAGAGCTTAGTATCTTGCTCCGTTTCAAAGTAATGCACAATCAAAATTCAGGAAAATGATATTGTTATCATAACATCAAAGCAGGTTATTAATTTGTTAATATTAGGAATAAGTATTAGGAATTGTCCAGAACTTTGATTGTCCATTACTTTAAAACGAAGTAAGATATTAAGTTCTAGTTTGCGCCATTGTGTTTCTCTTTTAATAAGCTTTTCAATGGGTATTGCATGACCTATATTTATATTTTCCCCCTCCCCTCCTTACTTTCCTAAGCCCACCAAAATCATAAAGATTCAGATATGTAAAAAAAATGTAAATTGAGTGCTTAAAACAACACGAGAGAAGTGTAAACTTTTTAACACAACTTACGAAATGAGGAAGTACAATGTCCATTTCAGAGGTATTACGAATTAAACTATTAATTAATTATACCTAACCAGCTAAGGTGCTAGTCTATGGTGATGGACTCTGCTGGTTTGAATTTCGGAAAGACCAACACTTTTTTCATACTACAAAATTAGACTAATAATCAAAGGTGACTAATAAAGGTATCCATTTAGAGGTAATTAAAAAGTAAACTATACCAGGTGTCTTATAAGTCCCCCCCCCCTATTATTATTATTTTTTATTAATAGAAATAGAATGATAGATTTACTTTGGGTATTGTTAACATGACCAAAAGTTGAGTTGTTTGGTGTATCGTAAATTTCAAACCCTCACCCAAAAATGAGATATTTTGTGGGTAAGTCATAAATTTTAAATGAGAATCCCTATTGAGTGGCACCTCATTTTAAATGTCTTGATAAAAGAAGAAGATTGGCGCAAACCGGAGGATAGAGTTGACTCTATCCAAACATAATGGCCAATCAAAGTTATAATTTTTCCCCATTTAAATAACATCAAAATGTTAAAGATGACGAGTCCTTAGATACATGAGTTAATTTTTACAAGGGTTTCATCCAGTAGGTCATTCAATCTAAGTTATAAAACATAGTAACATAGTAATCGAAGATGCCTGTCACCTTATCACACCAGAAATATTGGAAAATGTTAGGCAACACTTTGAGTCCAGGCTGTATTTTTGTCAAGCAGTCAATGGTTCACAATTCGAGCACTTAATCTAAGTGAAAATGAGGTGTGGTTTTATTCATAATTATAACTTTGATTTGCCATTAGGCCTATGTTGGATAGAGTCAACATACATACCTCCGGTTTGCGCCTTCTTCTTTTATCAAGACCTTTAAAATGACTTGTCACTCAATAGGGATTCTCATTTAAAATTTTCGACTTATTCCCAAAATACCGCATTTTTGTGGGAGGGTTTGAAATTTACAATACTCAAAGAAAAACTAAATTTTTGGTCATGTTAACAATCCCCAAAGCAAATCTGTCTATTTCCATTAATAAAAAAAATAATAGGGGGTGGGGTCTTATATATAATTTTAAGACACCCTTTATACTCTGATATAATATACACATGTGCACTATATATAATACAGCGTGACGGAATAGAGCGTGAAGGTAAAATCCAATTCACCGCCAGCAAAATATTTTGTACGCGGTGCGCCTATATAAGTTTTTACTTCAAAAATATGTCCTATTATGTAACACAAGAAATATAAAAAGTTTTGTTAACTTATTTTCAGTGACAAAAATAATAGGGGGGGGGGGGGGTTAAAGGGACTTTATGAACACTCTGTATATTACGTGAATTAATTTTCCACCATTATAGTGGTAAAGGAGTTACATTATGTTTTGTTTAACACTCTCAGTGCGAATTAAAGTAAACAGCTGTGGTTTAATTGTTACTTACCATGACTTGGCTTTTAGAAAGTTAAACTTTTAAAAATTTGTAAATACCAAAACATTGTGTCCCAGTAGGATATTAAATGAATAAACAATTGGATGAAACAGCATTCTTACTTCTAAATACCCAATGGGAGACCGGTATCTCACTGCTCGGTGCCGAGGGGATTTATACATCCGCGAAGTAAAATAGGCCCGTATAAACAGATGAAATAAAATTTAAAGTTGTCTTTACTTATCAAAAAATAAAAAAACAATGAGTCTAGCTTGGTTACTAATATAAAAATACGTGCATTCCAAGTGTCTACATAAGCAAAGTTCATAAAGAAATAGAAATGCAAACATTACGTTTTCTGACAATCCACAATTTAAAACAATGTAATAAGTTTCTAGTTTTATTTAGAGCGTAAAAGAAATTAAATTTGTTTTATATAAATTCAAAACGGTGGACATTAAAAAACATTATGTTGAGTATATCGAAAACAGCTAATATATGAAAAAAATGTTTAAGTTACAAAATATTACGTTTCTTTTTTCATTATTATTTTGTTTGTAGCTCAAACCGCAGCCCACACAATCAATAAAAGGAAAAGCGTAAGTTTATTCGTACTCTAACTTGGCACCGTTCTGAAATAGTTTAGTTGAACAAACCTGTTGTCTCTGTATTATGTAGAAAACTTCCTTCCTGTGATTCACGCAAAATCTCAGGCGTCAGGATCCAGGTAATCTTTACACCCGACAACGGATTCAGATGCCTCTGTCCTAATGCCTAGTCATTTCCTCAAAATTATCCGATTGTACAATAACCTTGCTTCGACTCGAGTGCAAATGTAGTGCGAGCGACGTATCCGCGGGGTTGGTAAACGAAAGGCGGGTGTAGGAGCCTTTTAGTGAGTAATCTATATATATAAAATCGAAATACCACTCACTCACTCATCGCGATTTCTCAAAAACTACAGAACGGATTGGAATGAAATTTGATATGTAGCTTCCTCTAGAGCCATATGTGCTTACTAAGAAAGGGTTTGAAAAAATTTCAAATTTTAGGGGGTTTGGTTATTAAAAATTATTAAATCACGATTTCTCCAAAATTACCGAACGGATTGGAATGAAATTTGGTATGTAGCTTCCTCTAGGGCCATATGTGCTTATTAAGAAAGGGTTTGAAAAAATTGGAAATTTTAGGGGGTTTGGTAATTAAAAATTACTAAATCACGATTTTTCCAAAATTACCGAACAGATTGGAATGAAATTTGGTATGTAGCTTCCTCTAGGGCCATAGGTGCTCACTAAGAAAGGGTATGAAAATTTTTGAAATTTTAGGAGGGGTTTGGGGGGGATCAAAGTTACTAAAATCATAATTTCAGATCTTTTATTATTATGACAATAGTGCTTTTATTATTTAAGATCTATATATATAAAAGCCAAATACCACTCACTGACTGAACACTTAAAAAGAATACAATTACGTTAAAAAGACTGAAAATACCAACCACCACGGGCAACGCCGTACGCGTCAGCTAGTTAA
Source organism: Philaenus spumarius (assembly GCA_018207615.1). Lineage (NCBI taxonomy): Eukaryota > Metazoa > Arthropoda > Insecta > Hemiptera > Aphrophoridae > Philaenus > Philaenus spumarius. The sequence continues at coordinate 250,337 of JAGFPH010001540.1, forward strand.
ACATAAAACGTGTAGAAAATATATCGCGATTAGTTTAATCTCTATGAAGTTCTTTCTGACTCTGTGAAAAGTATCGTAGCAACAATCAGCAAATGTGTACACAATATACAGTAAACTGTCGATTATCCGCGGCGTTCGATGTAAAGCATTTTATGTTTAAAAAAAATTCACAATACTAGTTTTTAAAATTTAAAATATCCTCAGAAATACGGAATTAAGTTTTCTAAATACTGTAACACATTAAAAGTGATCATAAATAATATATGAATAAACTACAATAGTGAACAGTACAGTACAGAATCGCATATATTATTTCTCAAGACTATTTTTTTGTCGGTACGCCATAACTTCCTTAATACATCATCAAATTACATGAATGAGGCATCATTTTAAAGCTTTCCTTAACCACTACACGGAAAAAATAGACAAACAGCTTAAAATTCATGTTTTAATAACAAAAATTGATTTAAAAAACTTTTATATTATACTCTGTATGTTCCTAATGAAAGGCGCCATCTACTAACCATCTGTTTAACTAGCATGACAGCTGTTAGTTAGATTGTTTACACTGTAAGATTGTATAGGGAAACTGTTATTTATAAACCAATGTAAATAAATAAACTTAATTAACTGAATTAAATCAACGTGTTAAATCAGGTAAATGTAGTCCTACTCCGAACTTGCGAAATATTCGCACGGGTCAGCTAGTATCCTGTAAATACAATAATGTACATAACGTAGTTTTAGTTTTTTTTTCACATACGTTCTTTTAATGTACATTAATAAACTTATTTAAGCACTTTTGTGTTGTTTTTTTCAGTACCTTCGGCATTTGTTTAGATGCTATTAGGCTATAAAATTCAATTATCCTCTCCAGTCATTTCCGCAGATAATTGGGAGTTTATTGTACCGAACTGACAATCTAAACCAATAAAGGTAACCATGGTGGGAAGAAATCACACATTGGTGGTTGAGGAACAGACAATGGAGGTAACGGATCCCAATTCAAAGTACACCACAAATATAAAAAAGATTCTTGTCAAAGAATTTCTCAAAATTTTGGATCAGATATAGGCCTACTTTTCTTGTAAAGTGTTAGAACAATAATCAGCTACTTAGGCTACTCTTAATATTTATATCAACAGCTGATTTCATATTTTGACAGGATAATTAGCATTTCGATTTCTTAGATTACGTTTGTGTGAAGGATTAGATCTAAGTAATGATGATTTACTTTAATTTACTCCTGTTATATCATACATTTTATTTAGACATTTAATATTATTTACCGTCTTATCTTAGGTTCATTATACTTATTTATTAAACAGAAATATGTGTATGGAGGTAGTTCATATTATTTTATTATAAGTTTACTATGTTAACTAGTTTATTATATTATTAATGTGTTAATAATATTTTTATTAAATATTGGCAATGGACAGTATCCTTCAATTCAAAATTCTACCGATCCAAATTCGATTCAACTACCTTCCTGCATTCTTACAGACAAAGACATAGTCACATTTTCAGTAGAGATTTTCGGTAGCCAAATTTTACCTCTTGATGAAATTGAAAAACTTTCAAAGGTTGCAATCCTTGCTCCGAAAAATGAACACTGCGACGACATTAATTCAAGGGTTTTAAGCCTTTTACCTGGACCATCAAGATTATACAAAAGTGTAAATAATTTGATCACGGAAGAAGAAAAAGAAGTTCTTCAGTTCCCCTCAGAATTTTTAAACAGCCTGAGGTTTGCCTCCTCATAATTTAATTTTGAAAGATGGTGCTATTGTTATGTTATTAAGGAACATTAATGTTACTCAAGGTCTTCTAAACGGTACCAGAATGGTGGTGAAGAAAATGAACTAATCGGTCCAGTTGAAGTCTCAGACGAACTGTCCAAAGGATTGAAAAAGTTGACTTTTTCTCCCATGTTAAATCTCCATAAGAAAACTTTCTTTTTCTTTTTAACCCATTTAACGTAAATATTTTCAAAATACAAATAAAACCTGCTAATATGGGACCGAAAACTTTTGTTTTGGTCAAACCTGCATGCAAATTGGCCCAGTAGAAGTCTCAGACGAACTGTCCAAATGTTTTTTTTCCTTACGGCTTTAAATATATAGATAATTTTACTATGTTAACTATTTTATTATGTTATTAATGTATTAACTAATATTAAATATTTAATTAGTGTAGTAACATTTGTGTATTTAAGTATTGTTTTAAAATATTCACTAAATATTATGGAATTCATTTAAAATGTGACTTAATTTGAAATCTTTCAGCTGTTTATATATTGGTATTTATACTTTGCTGTGGTAACTACAAATAACCAATACATAACATCTCTTATAATAACAGTCATTAGATAAAACAGCTGATTATTGTTTCAACATTCAAAATCTTTATCGTCTGAGCTATGTATCCCAGACGTTGATACATACACCTATTTGGTATCTAGGTATGTATTTTAAAACGACAAATTATGTTTTTTTTTAAACAAATTTTCATAAAAATGGGACAGGCACCAATTTTTAAAACCCTACAACTTTCAGACTGCTCAATTTGAGCACTCGTGGGGGCGTGGCACTTGGCCTTGGTCTACTTTGACAATTTTATTTGTATTGAACATTTCACCCACTAAAGATCATCCAATAGCAATAAAACAAAAACCGTTGGCAAGAAAATGATTTAACCTTTAACTTTTGCATTTACACATTTTTTTCTAAAACGTATATTTACATATGTAATCATCGTTTTAAAATTGTAGTTTTCTGTAAACGTATTGACTCGAGTGAAAACACAAAGAAATTACTCTACTTTGTCACTTCTATAAAGCTCAATGGCGCTCGACAGAAATATTTTAACAATAATACCATTGCATTTGCCAAGATTTTAACTTTCTAAAACTGCCTTCCAATAAGACGTCACTCTTATAGTTTCGGAACTATAAAAGTTTCTGTAAACCCTTGCAATTGGACAATTTTCAACCAATGAAACAGCACATTTTGCATTCGAGATATTGCTTACAATTGGTTGTTTTTCTATTGATATCTTGATATCGTTTTGTAGGGAATACTTCAATCTTTCGTTTGGTGTAAAGTAAACTAGATTTTAATAGTTAGATGTTAATCAAACAGCAGTGGAAAGTACAGACTTTCGTAGAGTTCAAACCACAGCATGTGATCGCAACGCAAGTCTGTTTCCCACGCTGCTGTTCCAATGGTCATTTTGTATTCCCTTTATCCGCACAAGGTTTCATTTCTTTCATCTCATTTTGTGATTCAAGTAAAGCTAAGTCAAATACTTTTATGAAATAATAATTTAAAAGTATACAGTTCAATTTTTTGATTTATTCTCTACACTTTCTTATAATAATATTTCATTTTTGGGCAAAGGATATTCCTAAATTACTATTCAAACTAGGCCTAGTTTTGTTAGCAGTCTTGTAGTAGGAACATAAAAACTGGTGTTTTCAAAATAAGAAATTTGAAATTAATACATATTTTTATACTGTACTATTTAGAACTAAATTACGAAAAGTATTTCCATTTATGAAAAAAGTACAAAAAATGTTTACTACTTTTTATGTAAGCCTAAAGTTCAACTTTTTCCTTTCGTTACTGAACATTTTTTTTTTCTTGAGCTAATAATTGTGTACATTTTACACCAATCAATTTTTACGGGCATATTAATTCTTTGTACCTTTCTCTACAAAAAAACTATGGAACACTGCAGGTTGGTTTATAATTACTATATCTGGCGAATTTTTGAAAATATGCTTGCACACGCAACGAAATGGCTTGGCATTGCAAACAATTAGCATGGCCAGTTGTAGAGTAATGCCAAAAATTATATAAAAACTATATTTTGTTAAATATGTAAGCGCCGTTTGCGAGAAAGAATATTATAATAGTATATGATATACAAATAAAAGTAAATAAAATTACTAACATAATGACAGCTGCTAACATCACTAAAAGGCGATTTATAAAATAAATGGAAGAGTGTTTCCAAATGAAGAATTTTCTTTCAATACAAACAAGTGATTATCTAGTCGAGTAGAGTGAGAAGGGAAGAGAGGCGTTTTGTTTCAGCAAAGCTTACTCTAGGGGAAGAGGGGCAGGGCTTTTTGGCGCCTGGGAGCCGCCAATCTGTCTGCAGACGTTTTGAAAACTGTGTCAGGAATTAATGGACTCTACCTTCTGACATTTTCATTCATGGAAACGTTTACGCACAGAAATATATGTGTAGATATATTTACAACTTTTCTGTTGAACATTTGATTTATTTCGGTCAATTATAAGTGTTATAAATTAGACAACACTTGGTAAACTGTAGTTTATATTATATAAAAAAAACATATATTAGCACATTACCCGCGGCTTCGCTCGCATTGACCTTCAGTATGTAAATGATTTTGTTTATATCAGTTGTGGTAGGTTGGTACTTAATAATATATAGCAATAGATGGAATAAAAAATTTAAAAAAACAAAATGAGTTTGTGCAAACATTATTTAAATTTGTTTATTTACAATACTTCTTTGTATACTACATTTTTTGTTTTTCTTTCTGGTTGTAGAATTACGAGGCTGTTAGCAGAGCTTACACGAGAACAGCCAACGTAAAATTGTCCATGTGAAAAACAGTCATTTCTTAAATCAATGCCTGCAACTTTTAGTGACTGACCCTGCGATTTATTAATGGTAATTGCATAGCACACTTTGATTGGGAATTGTAGTCGTTTGAACATGAAGGGATAATCGGAAGGAATCATCGGGATGCGTGGTATAAACACAGTTTCCCCAGCTCCACAACCTGTAAAAATAGTTGCTTCTATCACATTGTTATTTAAAGACTTTACTTGCAATCTAGTGCCATTGCATAGTTTTGGAGGTACCAGATTCCTTAACAACATTATTGGTGATCCAATTTTAATATTTAAATCATGAGGAGGCAGGCCTGTTGGATTTAAACTTTGTAGAAACTCAACTGGATAGTTTACAATTTCCTCTGCTTCCACCATAGAGTCAATAGACTTGTATTTAAATTTCTTGGTATGGAGTTTATCTAATAAAACATCATTTATGATTGTGGCTGTGTCATTCTTAGGGGTGAGAATTGATCTTTCCATTAACCAATTTGTATCTTTTAATTTAGACTCGCTCAAACCAGGATAAATATTTTCACACAACGTTTTCAAATCACTGACAAATTTACATAAGTTTTGTGGAATATTTACTTTGCCATCTTCTTCAGCTAACATTCCATTGCCAATTTCAAGAAGTAATTTGGAGAATTCTTCAGCTTTATTGTTGCCTTTGAGATGAACTCTCATATTAATTTTTAAAGATAAAACTGTAATTTTTGGCCACAGGTATGAGGTTTTGAGGCAGGCATTTACTTCGTCAGCACGCGTGCCACGTGGAACAATTGGTAGAGTTTGCCGGAAGTCCCCGGCGAGTAGTACTGTCATACCACCCATCATACATTTACTATTCCGAATGTCTTGCAGCGTTCTATCCAAGGCTTCTACTCCTCTCTTGTGTGACATAGTGCATTCATCCCATATAATCAATTTGCAGTCTTTAAGGACTTGAGCTGTATCACAATGTTTTGAAATATTACAGAGTGGACTATCATAGGAGTTTAAGTTTAAAGGCAATTTAAAAGCGGAATGTGCGGTTTTTCCACCGTGTAATAAAGTTGCAGCTATACCTGATGATGCTACGGAAATGGCTATGTTTTTGTCTCTCCTAACCGTTGCAAGTAACAGATTTATTAAAAAGGTTTTTCCTGTCCCACCTGGGGCATCGAGAAAGAAAAGTCTTCCATTATTTGAAGTTATGCTATTTTTGATCTCTTCATATACATATTTTTGTTCAGTATTCAGTTTAGTTAGGTTCTCATTAACAAAATTAGAAAGTTTCTCTGTGTTGTAGGAAATTTCCTTGAGGTATTCACGATTGACACTTATGACGTTTAGGTCATTAGATGGTGATGGAAGGCCATACTTTTGGAGTGTTTGGTTTGACATTGAAAATACTATATCTTCTAAAAGTGCTAAACATTTGTTGTAAATAATACTTTTAGAGTAATTAATTTCAACTTCTTGAAACTCTGTCTCCATCTGCCTTTTTATATCTTCAGAAAAGCTGTCCTTGTGGTTTTCCCAAAGTCTTAATGGATCAGACAATTGACAAAATACCAGCATAACTGCAAATAATTGTCTTAGTTTGTAAGGTGAGTCACAAATGGCGGCTTCTTCCAAAGTATGTTGCCAGTGACTGTCATCCTCCAACAGACCTAGTGCTCGGCAAGCAGACTGATAAGTGGGATGCACAACACCTGACACGGTTTTAAGGTCATTGAAGCAAGTAGGTCCTCGACCTTCGTGTAGCAGGAGGCGTAATTAATAACACTCTGCATTGTTTGGATGAACGGTGTACACTCGACCAATCATATCATCACGTTTGATTCCTTCATGACCAGGAACTGGTTTACCTTGTTTCCTTCGAGTAAACGTTTTATTTTTCCAAACATAGTGTGCCGGCACCTCACTTTATAAAAGATTTCTTGCAAAATCATCTTTTTTACAAAGTTCAAAAAATGCTAAGAGAGTAGTTTTTGGTGGATTTTGTACTTTATCTACAACAGTATCAGGGGTAAAATAAACCCTTTGACCGTTCTCGAGATGGACAGCTAGGTGCATAACTGGTGGATACCTTTCATGAATTGCGAAGCATAATATTCTCCATGCAGCTTCTGAACTGCTAATATAGCGCCCTGTTTCGTAATTGGTTACTTCATCCCATTCATTTTCTACACCAAATGTTGCTTGATCACTTCCCTTGTTAACATATTTGCAGATATATTTAATAGACTTAACAGAATTGCATAACTCAACATTAATGTGAGCAATAAATGTTCGGGACAGAATGGGGTTGTACGGAATTACCCACCGATTATCAAGGTCTATTCCGTTAATATTAACTGTATGGCCACCATCAGACTGAGATCGTCTACGGTACAGGGGATAGCCATCATCAGCAGTTAAAGTCTCCTTGCATAATGGACGTGGGTACATCTTATTACAATTTCCGCTATTCATACATGGTGATTTTCTGTTCATATTTCCACATGGTCCATGAATCATTGTTGACTTAATTACTTCATAAAGAGCTTGATCATGGTTTCGATCAGGAATCTCAGCACTTATAATGCTGTCGATTTGTGAAGGCATGATTTTGTCTTTAAGCCATAGTAAAATGTGGGCGTGAGGTAATCCCCGTTTTTGCCACTCCACTGTGTACATGAAACACCTACTTTCCCCAAAAATACAGCCTTTAGTCAAGAGATGTATCATTTTTTTTAGTTTTATGTGGAAAACTCTTGCAATGATATCGTGTCTATCTTGAGCCCGTTGTGTACCAATTAATGCTTCTTGTATATCTGCCCACTTTGGGTTGCATGTGAACGTTATAAAAAGATCAGGACGACCATAATGACGTACATATGTCATGGCGTCCTGTGTTCTTTCGTGCATATAACGGGGCCCTCCTGTAAAAGTTGAAGGTAGCACCACCAATTTACCCACATCATTATTTGTCCATCTCCTTTGCGTACAGCGTCCCGAAGGTGTATGTACTCTTCCGTTTGCAGTTTACTTTGGTTGTATCTAATAAAATTAAGTCTTTCTGTCTCTATCTTAGCATATACATCAACCAAATATTGATTAAGAAGACTGCGATAGAGTAAAATATGATTTTCTTGGCCCTCTCTTTCCATAATCTGATAAGAATAAAAGTCTGAAGCAGAAACCGTTTTCTTTAAAGGAGTTTTTGTATTTGGATCGAATTGGGGAATGTTAATGGAGTAGCCATCTTCTCCACGACAGAAAATCAGTGGATATTGTAAAGTGTCATACGAACGATGTGTCTCGCTGATTCGCTTCAACTTAGAGTTTCTACTGTGAAGAACGATGTCTCGTTTTTCAAATTCCTGACCAACAATCAACAAAGCCACTTCACTTGATGTTGGTGCATTATATCGGCCTTTATGTTCAGATGGAGGTTTTCTTTTTGCATTGATCACAACTTTAAACTCCTCGCCTTTTGGAGCATTCTCAATTGCGGTTTTAAAATCTCTTATATAAGGATTATGATTGTGTAAAAGTTTTTGAAGTTGTAAAATTATGCTAGCATTTAAATTAGGAATAACTTGGGATCTAATTTTTGACTCTTTTTCATCATCACCAACAAAATAAATCTGTAAAAATGATGGGGTTTCCTGCGAAGAAGGTAAAAGACTGCCAATTCTATGGTAAATCTGGCCTTGGATCTTAAAGGTTGGCATAAAGTTTCCTTCACGTACCTCATTTGCACCAAAAGACGTCATTTGAAAACAGCTATTGTATTTTCTAATATTTGTTAAAAAATGTTTAGACTCTGGATGATTGTTAGTAAGGAGGCTTTGTAGTGGTTCAGGAACCTGTTCATGGTGAGGGAGTTTAACTTTTCCATTCAAACAACAAAGACCTGGGCTTTCCTCTTTCCATTTTTTTGCATAACAATGTTTACAAATATTTTGTTCACCCATAGAAACAATCCTGTCATTAATGTAATCGGTATTGCAGTTATAATTAAATCCTAATAAAAATTTAACTTTCCATGGTATTAATCGTCTATTCTCATTATATATTTTAACAGCTTTTTGATTGTCTGTTTAAAACATCAGGGTTTTTGTCTTCATATTTTTTAACGGCTTTCCTATGTTTTTGAACCTTACCTATATTTGTGAATCTTGCACGGCGTTTTTTTCCTCTTTTTTTATCATTAGTTTGTTGAAAGTTTGATAAATTTACAGAGTCATCAGATTTGTGAATGTTGATATTCACATTAGTTTGGTACTGGCTATTGGAAATATAGTTCATATCAGAAGAAGGGAATGCACTGTGAGTTTTATCATTGGCAAGGATTGTATCATTTAGTGTAGTGTCGTCAAAGCTATCAACATTGGGCTGTTGTAGGTGATGAGTGTCATATTGAGGTATAAGTGGTTCAAAATGTGCTGACATCATATTGCCAGTGCACCTAAACCGTAATATGGGCCTTCCCTCGACATATGCAAGAGGTTCTAAAATTATATTTCCATCACGATGTATCACAAGATGGTATGGAAATATTTCTTCGGCTGCCTTAATTTCACATGGGGTGGCATATGTTGTGTGAAGGGACATGCTCGCCTGGTACTCAGCTTGGCTTGTATAAATGTTTCCACAAGGCAACATTGTAAACAGTTGTAACCGTTGCCAGTTATTACAAACATGTTGTACGACACTTTGTCGCAATTGATACGCCTGCAAGAAATTTCCAAAGAGGAAGTATGATAATGAATAGAAAAAGCATGAACCATCACCTTTAGTAGGTACTATACGATGAGGCACCATATAATTGTCAATAACAATAGGCTCCATTTTGCATCATACTTAACATGTTAAAACTGTCCCAATATCACAAATTTATAGCATGTGTTGAATTAAATTTGAGAACAATAAAATAAACAAAGAAATAAAAACAAATAAATAAATAAAGAAACAATAATTAAAACTCACTTACATTATTGAAACAGTGTTCATACACAATGTTCACTTAACATGTTAAAACTTTATTTAAAAAAATATTATAATCACAAATGTTTAACACGTGTTGAAGTAAATATGATTAGAAAGTAAAACTCAAGTACATTAATAAAGTAGTATTCAAACAAAGATAAATATGCTTTAACAGTATAATAAGTTTTAACTCATTACATATGAACAAACTTTAGCTGAAATTATTTATGTTTAGATCAGCTGTTTTTTAAACAATGATTAAAACATATGGCTAAGTTTTAATTCATTACACATAAACAAACTTTAGCAGAAATTATTTATGTTTAGATCAGCTATTTTTTAACATATGGCTATCAATACTTTGTGTTATCTCCAGTACCAGGAGACCGAGCTAAAGCTCGATTATGAGCAGGGCAATGATTTCAATAATTATTGAACGTTTAAAAAATATACAAACAGTTTATTTATGTGTACACCGACAAAATTATAAAATTTTAAACAGGCCTAAAATATGTTAACAACAATTAGGCCTAATTATTAATTGCAGAATTATTCATACACTCAAAACTATGCTATAGAAATGGGGCAGACCTATATTAAAAAAATTATTAATTTGAATTTAATTTCTATTAACTTTTACTTTTTTTCTAACAAGTTAAATTTTGAAATCAGCCATTTAATGTATTAAGAATAATTACAGGATTATGAACATCGTTATAGACCAGTTTTAAAACTGCCGTTTTCGAGGAAATATTTACAAATATAAAATTTTCACTCATTAAGTTTGGGTTTAAAGATTTTATTCAGTAAAAACAACCCGAATATAAGAAACAGCTGTTCATTAATAAATATTGGATTATTGAGTTTAGAGGTTAGGCCTATAACATTAAACAACTATATAAAGGGTAAGTTTATTTAGCTGAAGTATCAGTTGTCATGGTAACTGAAAGTAGATACAACTAAAATTTTTGGGAACGGCAACTCGTAAATTAATACATTTTTACTATAAACAAATTTTTTTTTGGTAACCATTTGAGATAGAAGAAAATGTTAAATACAAAAAATGTAGATAATTTAATTCCACACAAACGACTTTCCATCAAATATAAGATCTGATCTTTGGTTTTACCGCTATGGCAAAAAATATAAAGCCATTACAAAACCGTTTTTGGGAATGACAACTCTTAAATTAGTACTTTTTTCAACTACAAACTAATTTTGTTTGGTAACTGTGTGAGATAGAAGAAAATGTTAAATACAAAAGTTGTAGATAATTTAATTCTACGCCAACGATTTTGCATCAAATTTAAGATCCGATCTTTCGTTTTCCCGTTATAGCAAAAAAAGGAAACTCAATACAAAACCATTTTTGGGAATGGCATCTCGTAAATTAATACTTTTTTTCTACTATAAAATAATTTTTTTTGTAACCGTTCGAGATAGAAGAAAATGTTAAATACAGAAGGTGTAGATAATTTAATTCCACACAAACGACTTTCCATCAAATATACAATCCTATCTTTGGTTTTACCGCTATAGCCAGAAATATACAGCCATTACAAAACCGTTTTTGGGAATGACAACTCTTAAATTAGTATTTTTTCAACTATAAACTAATTTTGTTTGGTAACCGTTCGAGATAGAAAAAAATGTTAAATACATAAGTTGTAGATAATTTAATTCCACACTAACGATTTTTCATCAAATTTAAGATCCGATCTTTTGTTTTCCCGCTATAACAAAAAATATAAAGCCATTACAAAACCGTTTTGCCAAAAACTACCCTACCCCAAAACTACCCCTAAAAATTGGAACTTCAAAATTAAATTTCTTTAGTTGTCCTATTTACATCACCAAGTATACACATGCCAAATTTCATCTCTCTAGTTTCATGGGAAGTGGGAGAATTAGTGATGATGAGTGAGTGAGGGCTTTGCCTTTTATATGTAGAGAAGATATGGCTATCTAAACTTTGTGTTATCTCCATAAGGATTGCATTGTAACTTTGGAAGACCGTGGGGCGGAGCCCTGATGGTATATCGCAAATTCCCTTCTTAGTGCGCTTCTAGGGCTGGAGATAAACGTTCATACCAAGTTTCATCTTCTTAGTTCTTTTGGTTGTCGAGATTTTGTGATCATTCAGTGAGTGAGTGAGTGGTATTTGGCTTTTATATTATTAGATAAAAAAAACATACTGTACCACAAACGGAGATTAGAAGCCAAGGTTATGGGATGATTTAAAAACTATTTTGTTACAGATGGCTACTTAAAGAATAGGTCGAAGCCGAGTACAGATCAAGCACATGATCGTATTTTTCCCAGCAGCTAAATTTGTGTTTTAATTTATGACTTTTATGCAAGGTTTCTGTAGTGAATAGGCCTACATTTATCTGTAAGAATGTATCTAATTAGTAATTAATAAATTTGTGTTTCTTACCATCATCGTTATCCAATTCTTTCTTTAAGAAACGTGTTACAGCTGTTTCACGATTAATCGCATTTTCAAACACCGCACACGAAACACATTAAAATATAAAACACACACAGTTCACACACGATAATTCTACGCCCATTGGGACGTCGTCAAAAATAAAACAGCACACAAAAATACACAAAACGTCCGACATATATACAACTTGGTACGTTTCTTAAAGAAAGAATTGGATAACGATGACGGTAAGAAACACAAATTTATTAATTTGAATTACGTTATCCGTAGCTAAATAACTTTAAAATAATTAATAATGTACATCTTCAATTGTTTGGAGGGGTCTCGGCTAATGGAGATGTTTAGGGTGCAACGAAATCAGTAGGATGTAATTCGACCAAGTGATTAAGTGTAGACACCAAATATTAAGTGATAATAACAATAACATTTCAGGAAACTAATCTTTCTTCTCAAAACTGGCTAGTAGGGGCGTGTAGTTGGACTGTTGAGAAGGTAGGCAAAACATATGCATGTTGCGTACCACCATTAATGTTTCCAATGTGCCATAAATATTAATAGCTTTACAATATTATCAGCAAGTTATTACAACTATGGACTTTAGTTGTTGAGCAGATGTTATTTTCAAAGATAAAGTTTCCTTGACCTTTAAAGTTTGCTGCTTTAGCACGGGTTGAAAATATAATCCCTTGTGTTTAGTAGCATAATAGCAAATAAATTATCAGTAAATACGCATTATAAAATACATTTTGTATCTCTATACAAATATGCTTTAAAATATTTAATTACATGATGTCCAAATTTCATAGAAGGGTGGTCAGTGCTTGAGAGTTTCGTCTCGATTCTTATAAGGGTTGTCTTCTGGTGCTAGGTTTCGGTCTCCAGTCTCATACCGTGTGGGAAAAGACGATAGATCAACGGCTTCAACCTGCGCGGTGGTGGAATTGCAACTGTTTAGTATTATAGTGGCATATGGAAAGCTTCAAAAAGATGCTTGTACTTCACAATGTTGACAGTGTTTTTTCGGAGCAAATAGTTCGCTTGAAATTAAATTTTGCAACGAATATGACAATTTTAAAGCAATTTTATCTTTTGTCATCCTGGATTGGCAAGTTTGAAGTATGCCTATAAAGCAGAAAAGAAAATTTTAATTGTTAGGTATAGGTTACTCTACTATATAGTGTGTAAATTAAGTATCGAAACAAATATGTATTTTTCAAACTAAAATAGGTACAAATATTTTGTTTGTGGCATTGACTCTTAACAAACGTTCCTGATTTTCTGACATAAAAAAAATGTCAACCCCCTAAGGGGGTGGCTGGTAGGGGGTAACTCAAATGTTTTAAATAGCAACCCCTATTGAGTGACCCCTCATTTTATAGGTCTTGTCACCCTAAAATCAATGATATAAAGATAATTTATATCCGTTGAGTTTAAACAAAATAGCGGCCAAAAACTCTACGTTTGCAGTGAAGTCTCTTAAAATGGAATTATTATTAGGCCTATTATTACCGTATTTGAATTCCGTGTCAAAATATTAAATTTGTGTTTAAAATAAAATCTATGTTGTTATTGGTTTTTCATATTCTTCTGTAAAATAAAATAAAAAATACAGTTGGTTTTTAAACTGAAACATCTATGCTATGTTGTTTCTTACCAAAACCAAAAAAAAAAACTTGACAGCAAGTATAAGATAATTCATTTAATGCCGTAATTGTTATACGAAACAGTGCAATTACCCAAAATAATGAAAATAAAGGGTGTTTTACAAACGAAATGTAATTATTATTTGTTACAACAATGGTATTAAGCCATGAATAATACAAAAAAATTCTAATTTACTGCGTAAAACACACGCAAAGTAAGATGTATTACTAAGTTACCTTTGGTATTCCTTAAATATTCACAGATGTTCGAATTGATATTTGTACCTATTTTAGTTTGAGAAATACATATTTGTTTCGATACTTAATTTACACACTGTATATAATACTAGGGAAGACCCCTGCGTGCTCCGCATTCCAACCCCCGAAGGAACCTTATAAAAACATATGTTATGTTTTATTTATAATAAAGGTGTAGGATTAATAATAAACCTCAAAACTAAGAAGGTAAATAATGCTAAATGTTCAAATCAAATTGTTTCGTATATTTTATACTATCAGTTATAATGAAGGTTAAAAAATCAGCAACGATCTACACTTAAACAAAACTCTAACTAAAACTTAGAAATATAAATAATGTTTTTCAAATTTTGAAATCAGCTGTTAATGGGAATATTTGAGCAAACAGCTTATTGCTGTACCAACACTAAACATATTTAATGATTATTTATTATGGCTCTGCCTTTTCCATACAATATTTAGTGTAGTTTGTGTTGTGTAGGTATCTTAAAAGTTAGAAATATCAATAATTGTTTTAAGTTTGAAGTCAGCTGATAATGGAAATATTATAGGAAACAGCTGACTACTGTTTATATTATAGTCAATAAACATATCTAATGGCGCTTAAATTTTTGTTAAATATTGAGTATATTTTTTGTTGTTTTTATGTTCAATGGATGCTGCAGTTTTTCAAAAAGTATATAAAAACACGCTTGTATTCAAATGAAAGTTTGTGTCAAAATTTCAAATCAATCGGAGAAGAACTTTTGGATTTTATCGATTTTGAACAAACGCACATTTACATTTATTTATATAGATTATTTGACTCACGAAAACAACACTATAAGAATTAATGGTAACATATCGAAATTATGCAAAACTAGATAAGAGAGATAGAATTAAGTTATTTACGAATTTGTAACATAGCTATTATGTTTCAGTAGAATCAATTATTATTTTCTGAAAAAAAACATATTTTAATGCAAAACTATATGTTATCAATTTTGTAAATTTACTCATCAATATTATTGATTGGCATATTATAGATTAAACATGAGTTTTTGTTTTAAATACAAGATTTATGTAATGTAAATAAGCTTAAGTGTAGCAGGAAACAATTCGTACCGTTTTCTGCGTATGCTCACACCTATTTACACAAAATAATATTGCTGATTTACTTTTTGTAGTATAGAAAAACAATAGATGTTATCAAATATTTTAATAATGGATTTGGAAAATTTGAAAAAAATACTTTGCATTCCATTTTCACATATCTTATGGTGTATTAGTAAAGATTGTTTAAAGAATCAATCTTGAAAAAAAAACTAACCCAATACTTTTGTGCCACTAACAAAAAAATACTTAAAATACTTTGATGGTTTGTCTCAAGCATGGAATTTGAATTCTGCTGCCTTGAATAGTTCTGTAAATTACTAAAACAAGTTCATAATTTAAGCAAAATTGCCTCTTATCTGCTTGAACTCTTATCAGATTATCACACACGCGGTAAAAGTGACGCTTTCGTATGTTAGTCCATTTTAGGTAAGGTACATGCGGAGAGGAACAAGATCAATCCTTCATGAACAAAAAATAAAACGGTAATAATAACAACTTTACTGACCGCTGACTTAAAAAAAATTAAGTTTACATATTTTAGGATTTCAACTTTGGGAAATTGGTCTACTCACGAAAGTGCTGAATAGCTGCCTCCGTGTAAGAAATATATTAGTAGAATTCAAGCGGAAAAATTAGCTTTGCGAGTTTACACCTCGACCTTGCGGTCTCGGATTATGGACTGCGCTTTACAATTTTGCACCTGTATCTTTTGGCCTCTGATTAGGAACTGCTTCGCTTCGCTCGCATCCCGGCCATCAGCCTCGGATCAGAAGCTCCCTCTACGTGAATTTGAATCGGGTAATTTTACCGTATGTTAGAGATACCGACGCGAATGCTAGCACTTGAGCAAACCGCTACTAACCTGACTAAAGACATCAGTATCCGGTGCATCTCTGTTTAACACGTTGACTGTTAGGGACGCACATGTGAGCTTGACACTGAACACTATGAGAAACTGCCGACGCACAGTGCATTGCACGCCAACCCCCATATTGGGATTCTTTGCAATAGACAGAGCATTGCGTGCTTCACATGCCAATTTTAGTCCTATGTGCTATAGACGCACATGTGCGTCCGCTTTAAAATATTAGTGATTATTACGTAGAAAGGTTCAAAAATAAAAAATAAAATAACTTCTACTCATTTAGGCTATAAATATAAAAAATAAAAGGTCAGCTCCTAGCATAGGAAATACGAAATTTACAAAGCAGTGAGCAGGAAATCCACTAGTTCGTTTGAAGGAAGAGTCACATTAGGAAGCGGTGTGGGAAAATATTTTTCTTTTCCCCACACCCCCGGCCCATCACGCTAGGGCGAGGCAAAGTGCCAGGTTTCAAGCCGATATCTGTACATTTTGATCGATTCTGGGGTCTTTAAGGTCGTGTAAAAACAAAATGTACAGAATAATCTTCTATATTTATTTCAAACAAAACCCAAAAAAAGTTTCAATCTGGTACAAAAATCTCGTCAAACAAATTTTACTTTCAGTCATAAAACGTTCTTTCATTTTTTATTGTGTTACATTTTTAAATATTTAGATAAGAAAGTATGCCTCTTAATTAGCGCCAACTTTCTGACAGTCTGTAGATCATTGCCAAAAATATTTTCTTTTTGTTAACTTTTTTAGTCACTAGAGTAATAAAAGCACTATTTCTATTACTCCATATGTTAATTTCAGTGTTTTATCTTGTTGAGGTTGTGGACCGACGATGAAGTGAAACAAATATCCTGAAACCCTTACATAGAACCAAATATGAGCACTCAGGTGTCTGAGCTATATATTAAACAAATAAATTAATTATAGTCTACATAAAAAATCTTGACTACCAACTTTACAGATAATAAATATATTTTTACCGCCATACTGCCGACTTGAGTTAAGTGGAGCGTTTTATTCTGCAATTGTGGTAATACATGCAGAGTGTTTGTGGGTACCTTTATGTTATACTTTTATTGCTTGATGCGGAATATACTGCATTTCCGTAATGTAATAGGATTATAGAGTCTTGTAGTTAAATTAATGGTTGTGTTTTTGAAAAAATATTTATAATGGAAACAAGCACGTGTAGGCAGCGTGATGTAGGCCTACAACTGTGCTTTGTAGTCAGATACACACGAAATAACAGCACAGACGGTTTGGTATTGTTTATTAGTGATTTGAGTACCAAGCAATCTACGTAAAGTTTTATTACTACATTTTAAAAGTATATAAATGTTTAAAGTACCGAATGATTGTAAAACCGTTTTAGAGCCCGAGGAAAATCAGGTTAACTATTTCAAAATGAACGTCGTCAGGAGTGATGTCTTTTTTTCTTTTCGATAATATTTCCTGAACTTTGTCATTGACTAAATGACGCATTGAACAAACATGGAATGTTGCGACAAATATTTTAATTGTTTTTGAAATGTATTTTAAACGTGCTTTAAAAATTTACCTAAGGGAAAACAAATCCACGTTTTAAATGATTATAGTTTGTGTATCAAGACTTGATATGGAGACGTAGAACTCTGAAACTGGTAGTCCCGCAAAAAGAAAGGCTTCAACGTGAATTTCAAACGGTCAAAGTAGTAAAGCAGTAATTTCGTCAATTCACGAGAGTTCTGATTTTTGTGAAAACTTTCTATAGCGACGGTATTTTTTGTATGGAGGTAAATCGCCGTTTCGCGTCACGTCACGTAACGCAACATTTTCGCTTAGACCGGTGTGTTGATTATGTATACCCTCTTATACATATATATATATATACTTCTGTATAGTATATATGAAGAACAAGGACCAATGACAATGCAATATTAATTTTTTGGGTGTAGTAAGTGAACACTGATCATGGTCCCCAGAACACGACGTGATTTTCTCCCCCTTCAAAACGTCGAATTGATTTGAAACTTTGCACACTTATCAAGGACCAATGACAATGCAATATTAATTTTGTTGAGTGAAGTAAGTGAGCACTGACCATAGTCCCCAGAACACGTTTTCGGGTTACAGAAAAACTGTATATACAGGATGATTCACGACGATATACAGAAACTTCGGGAGCTCATTAATTTTGTTGGGTGTAGTAAGTAAGCACTGATCATGGTCCCCAGACTAAAAAATAAAAAAATAAATAATAGTTTATAAACTAAAAAATACGCTTTAAAAGCAAACCGAACTACAAATTTGAAAATTATTGTAATTATTTTATTTATTTATTAACCAGGAAATAAAATGTTAATAAAATCCAGTAGTTAATATTCATTTTACACGCTGTAAAATTCCACAAAAGTTTTCACTTCTATTGTGTGGTCATATGCACACCCAATTTTTTATTTTTTTTACTTTTTGATTAGTTTTGTTCTGTTTTTGCGTTTCATATATAGCACTTACGTTCAAGACGATTTTTCAAACAGTTGACTGAATATGCTTAGGAAAATTTAGTTTTACGTGCAATAAATTGGCAGCAGTGAGTTACGTTTGTACAGCAAATATTGGTCACACGTTTTCCTCGTACTAGAAAGTACTTTGTTTGAGAAAACAAATGTTAGGTACTTCTTTTATAAAAGAAAATTGAATGTATTCAGTTTTACAGCACAACATCGGGCAGACCCATGGAGGCTGAACTGCTTCATTCCTTCTTGTTAATCACGTAGTTTATTGTTGTTTTGTTGTTATATTTAGTTATTAGGATTTATAAATATTGATCCTCTTTGTCGTTGTTGTATTATAATTTCATATTTTAAGATGTATTGTTTTGTTTTGTTGTTAAAGTGCGTTATACTTTTCATTTTTTGTCTGGATCTTGTTGATTTTAATAAAAGGAATGGAAAAAGGCAAAGGCAAAAGTATCTACCATGTAATGTGGCATGAAGGATTGCGTGGGTGCTCGGGGAAATAAATTGCTCGTCCTGTCATTAAAATTCTTCAAAAACAATGTCTGACTTTTCTGAGACAACTAGTTTTGTCTAACAGCAGAATTAATTATCTAAATGGTAATATTATATTCTATACATGATATTCTTAGCGCTGCATTCCCGATATTATGTGATCATTTCCTAAATTTTTTCCCGTGATTTGTTCCACAACAAAATCGCTTGTCACAGTAAGAGGTTTTCCTGATTAAGCCTTAATAGTTCCGGGTTTTTTTTTTCAAACTGTTACTTGTTTTCTTTGTGCATTCAAACAACGGACCATTTCTTAATCAATTACGAATGTGAAATTTTCAAATCTTATAGTACGGTAAAATACACGTTTATTTTATGTGTCTGTAAAAATACTTATATTTTTAAACTTAAACTATATATATCGACATTTATTGCATATTAATATTCATCATTTTTCAATACGCGCCCTTAGCGACCAACGTTTTTAGGTTTCCACTTGTCATTAATTGACGAAAGTGAAGCTAATTGTCTGGTGTCACTAACTTAATATTATTGTCAACATCTACTTAGCCTGGTTTTCATTTTCAAATGATAAAACCTAATCGTCTATCATTTATTGTTAGTATTTTTAAAGTTTATCTATTTTTAACATTTGTGTTGTTGCTTATGCTATAGTGTGATACTACCTAATTGTGCTTTCTAATAAAATTGTACTGTTGTACATCAACATTTATCAACACTAATTTTGTCTAACAAAATTACCTAACAATGAATTTCAATTCTTAACACAACCCTATATTACAGTAATGTTTAACAAACTTGTAGCTATAGCAAAAATCTAACATACCTGTGACTCCCTGTATAGACTTTTCTCTTTCAAAGATTGAACAAAATATAATTTGATTACATTGATTTCTCTTCAAACAATTTAAGGAAACAAATTATGTTTACAAACCAACTCTAATTTAGAGCAACTGTATTTTCTTCGCGGAATCATTTAACAGTTCCAATTTGAAACAATACTATGTTGGGAATACAACCAGGAACGAATGCGCGTTATGAATATGCATTCAGGCAGAACTGGGGAAATCATGTTACTCTCTGGAGACGTCCATAACTTTACATAAAACAGAGAACATAGGGTCTACACCGTG
>JAGFPH010001541.1:0-13398 GCA_018207615.1 Philaenus spumarius
ATAGGTGTCAATAAAATGTATTTGTTTTTGTTGTTGGGATTGACAGTAGAGTTTTTTTTTCAGAAGAAAAGGATGATTAAATTTAGAGAATTGTCCTGGTTGTCTATCGTAATGTGTATTAAAAAATATTGTTATTGTTTAGCTAAAACCTTTTGGAAAACTACTCATACTTTTTACTAAAATTAAGTTTACTAATTTGAAAAGGATTTCATTCTGGGTAACATCGTTCTCCAGCTTTGTTTCATTGTGTTTAAGTTTGGTTAATATAGACAAAACAGTAAGCAGAAAAAATACTTTTTTATTGAACGAACTATCACTGCAAACTTCTCAAATATAAAAGAAACAAATATTTAAGGATTTTTATTGCAACTTACGAATATTATTTAGTTTTAGTACTACAAATACATTGGTTTTAAATAAAAATATGATTTAAAATATATTCAAATTAACCTTTCATTTAAAAAAAGCATATTTTATTGAAGTTTACAGTTTGTTATCTTATAGCGGTTATATCAATAGATTGCAGCGTTCTAGGTGATTTTTGTTTCACAATTTTGTAGTCGTATTTTTCACAGCAATTTATAGTTGTCAGAAGTTATTTTATTTATATTTTTTTTTATTCGTAATAAGTAGGTAAGTTTATTAGTTTTATTAATGTATTATAGGCTGTTGTTTACTAATTTAGTTTATGTTGGTTTAAAACGATTGCTAAACACAAAATAGAAGATGGAAGCGTAAACGTATACTTGGTAACTCATTTTGATTTTCAAAAATTCACACATTTCCTGGAGATTGAGTCACATTTTTAGATTTTATTAAAGGTTTGAGAAATTTAAAATTAATCCAGGAAAATAAACGGAAAATTTAAAAGTTAAAAACAAAAATATAAATGTTTAACCGTAGAATGTCAAGGAATAATTATTACAAAAATGTAAACCTTGTTTAAAAATATGTGATTTTAAATAATGGAGTATAAATATATTAAGAAACTATATACGTATTAAAACGTAATAAGAAAACCCACCGTATATATGGTTTCGAACATACAAGTGAAAACTGTTCAAATGTTCAAGGAAACCAAATTTTGTATGAGATTATTGAACTACATGACACATTTGCAAAAGTTTTAAATACGTTCTTATTACGTTAACTAATCCAAGTCATTTTAGGTACGTCATGTCTTATGTATCTATTGCAGTTTCGGTCGTTCTAATATCTTCAGGGTAACAACAAACTTTATACAAATTTACACATATCACAAAACACTGAGTAATTACATCAAGAACTTAAATAAATTGCCAATCCGCAAGCTATATTAAAATTACAATTTGTTATTAGGTTGTCAAACTACTTGTTTTGTAAAATTTTCACGTAAAATTAAGTATTTTAAAAAGATATTGTTTAAAATTAAAAACAAACGAACCTACAGACGAAAAATGGTCTGGTTTTAGCTTGTATATTACGATTGGAATTGAATCGTTTACGCAATTTTTAAATTGTATACTATTTAATCTTTGTGTGTTCTAAGCTTACTTGAAATTTTTGTTTTTTACGAAAAATATTATTCAAATTAATCGTTTTTAAAATAACAAAAAACAACATTAAAAATACACAATCAAACAACAAATTACTGCCGATGATCATTTTACTAAATAAAAAAAGTAATTACTCCGTTATTTAGCCGGTTTTCCTTGTAATAGTGTCTATACAAAGTTTAATTTCTATAATGGAAGCAATTGTGGCGGAAAATGAGAAATCTCACCCTCTCGTTATATTTTTTTCAGCTACCCTTAGAAATTTTAATTATTAATTCATCTCCTGTTGACTCCCCTCTCGTGTTGCTTCGTCCTCTTTCCATGTAACCGACAAATTGCTTCTATACTGTTATGGATACATACATTGTTACATGCATTCTTTATTTTCTAAGCGTTCAAATAATTATTTAGTTTTTTATTTAATAAATGAAATAACAGTTCAATTCTGTGGCCTTTAATTTAAAAGTTGTAATTCTTTAAACAAATTGAGTTTCACGATAAATTTATTACTGGGAATGTAAAAAATAGAATTTATATTTTCTTGTCGGTTAATTCTGTTAATGTTATATAATTTTATTCCACCCAAAATTTTATTCTATTTGTTGTACTGTATATAAACAGAAAAAAATTAAACTGCAACACTGTATAATCTCCAAAGTATATAAATTTAATTTGAAGAATATAAAAGTACATTTGAGTTATAATAGAATTAATTCTTATCTTCATGTATAATGTATAAACAAATATTATATAATTTTACAGTGCATCACAAAATAAAAATTTTTTGTGCTTTGTCGGGATATTGAATGCAATATTTAAATGATATACTTTGTGCGCAACTCACAAAATGATGAAAATGTGTTTGTATTATGTAATTAAAAAGAAAATCCGTAAATGTTATGTATTTACAGTAACATTATTTGTTACATATTTTACTTCATTTTATTTACCTTATAAATAAACCATCTTTTAAAATTTAGTTTTCCACAGTAAATACAGTTTAAATCTGCTTTAATAAGTTGGCATATACGATACAAATAACACAAATATATATGTTAAATTAAAAACTATGGGAACAGAAATTTAAGTTAAATAACATACTACATAATTTCATTACACTCCAAATCAATTACAAATTACTTAAATTCTCCTACACATATGTGAAAGAAATATTAAATGCCCGTATGTTTTTTACCTCGAGGTTGTAAATTTACATGTATAACTTGAAATAAAAAACAATATCGGTTTTGTCAGTTTCCTGGTATTTAAATAATTAAGAAAAACGCGGTTTATTTCTGAAATGGAAACAATTACGAGAAAAGGGATGAACGTTCACCCTCTCGCGGATATTTTCCAACCCTCACAATTTCAATTATTAATTCAGCTTACACTCATTCTTTCTCTGCAAACCATTGTGACAGCTGTATTTATATTGTCAAATATTATATAATGTTGGACTTTGCGTAGGCGGTTATTATTTTGTTTTGATACTCTGGGTTTATAATTTCGTATTTGTTTCGCTTTTTCTTTTATTATTTATTTATATTATTTAACTAAATTACAAATGATACAACAAGAACCAAGAACGGCAATTGTGATATCACACTTGTGTGGTTTACTACATTTTTGGTGAACTATTCCTGAGTTTGAATTCCGGTCCATGTTTGTTCAGTTGTAATTTAGTTAATGTAAACTTTGCTGCTGTTGTGTATAGCGGAAAAATTGCAACGGTAAAAAAAATGATATTATTTTTTGCTACTTTACGATCACATGTTATACGTATCTTCAAACAGGTTATTTGACTTGAATCACTCATTTCCAAATCGGCCATTATCAATTTATTTTTCTTCGAATTTGAGTTATTCTCGATAACATAATATACCAGTTTCAACCAATAGTTGGTTTCAAACGGGCCTATACATAATTTTTTAAATAATATACAAGGTATAAGAAATTATTGTTTGTTTTCAAAATGTATCTTATCCTATCCAACATGGCTGTCGCTCAACACAAGCTATTTCGTCTTCTGTCCTTATTGAAACTAATTAGTTTTTATTTGTTCAAAAACGTCACTTATTCCTTGTTATTATTTTCGATACTCTTCTTATCCTATTTGGTTACAAAACGTCTTATATCCGAACGAGTTTGTTAAATAATTCAATATCAATATAAAATATCATTACTACCTCTATTCTTTTAAAAATTAATTAAACTATGGTTTTGAATAAATAATGTACGTTTCCTTCTGAAAGCTATACTAATAGGCCTATTATAATGAGGTAAACAATTTTTGTTTGTATGCATGGGAACTACTGAACCGATACAAAAAATTGTTTTACTAATAAAAAGCTACACTATAAAAAAAATAATACCTGAGTAACATAATCTATAATTAATTTAATTTTGTTAAAAACATTTTTTATTTCAATATTTGTAAGTTTGGTCGGAAAAATCCTTAGGTTAGGCCTGGACTAGTGAAACAACACATATTTCTTGAATGTATTTACATTCATTACCATGGCAAAAAATTGAACAAAATAACAGATAAAACAGCTCTATATTAACAGCTGATTTTAAATTTTAAAATAATTATTTATATTTTTAACTTTTAGTTTAGGTTATGAAGTATAGACCTGAGCCTTGCTGGTTCTTTCAACCTTTATTATAAATGCTGCTATATAATATTCGAAATAATTTGATTGGATCATTTAATATTATTTACCATCTTAGCTTTGGGGTTATTATTAATCCTACGCCTTTAATATAAAGAAAACATAACGAGATTATGTGTACAAAAGGTGCCAACGAGGTTGACGTGCGGAGCACGCAGGGGGTTCCCCTAGTATTATGTATTAAATATACATATAAACAAACATGAAGTATAATAAAGATAAATAAATTTAAATAAACAGTGCCTAAGTAAGAGATAGAGAACATGTTATTTTTAAAAATTACAAATTGTATTCAAACATTTAGAATACTAAAATTCCCAATTGTTTGATTAAAATATTCAACAAGTAAAAATGTGTGTCACATATTCGTACTTAAGGTTTAGTTGCAATTCTAATTTTTGTAGTTTTATGAAATCATTTTTATTATTACAATTTTATTTCCTGCATTACAAATATAAAATTTGAGAAATCAATTACCAAATTTACGCTGCAGTACAGCATATTACGTTCTAAAATTTTGAACAAACAGAAACAAGTTTTGAATAAATCGAAACTTTACTTGACAAAATTTTAAATTTTTCTCCAGAAGTTATAAAGATCGTCTTAGACACAGAATGGCTTTATTGCAATTTAATATGAAATAAAATAAACCATGTGAATAAATTTAAATTTTTCTTTCAGTGTGGATGCGTTTCAACAAAGTTTTCCCAACATAGAAAGCAATTTGGCCAAAAGCAGTTAGTAAATTAAACTCCTCCAACCCCCAATAACCTTCACAAAGTAACTTGAGGAAGATAAAGAGAGAAGAAAAAGTGTTTTTATAGATCTAAGAGATTGAACAAACAGCTCATGTTAACAGTTTAAAAACTTTGAACTACAACAACAGATATTTGCAACTGAAATTATTTAATGTTCAAGTTTTCATTAGCAAGGGAGCGGGATTATCAATGTAATTTATTTTTTAACGCGTAAGAAAGTAAATTCACACTAAAACAAGGAGTAATGCCCGGTATTGTCCGTGCAAGAAATAAGACAACACGACGGTTTTATGAGATAATTATCGTTCATAAAATTAAATATTTCCCCCAACTCTGATAATATATTTCCTAAAATAATTAAACAGAGTATACCCTTTACCTTCTCAAAGCAAACAAAGAATGTAATAAACTTGCTTTTATATAAATGAGCAAACAAGCGACGAAGCGAGGGTGGCAGAAATTAACCATCCTGATCAAACATCCGCGTAGAATTCTCGTTTTACATGATCACATATTGCAGTGATGGGAATACGAAATTACTTTTTGAGATCGTGGCGCGAATAATTCAAATTCTTAAAATACAGCTAGTGCCAAAAGATACAGTAAACCTAATTTTATTCTATTATTATTATTAACTGTGGGAGATCTCTGCGTGTTTCGCACGCCAACATCTACTCCTGGTATAATTTAACGTAGCAAGCAGTTTAGGTAGCAACAATTTCAACAGATATAATTTCGGTTGGTATTATTGGACACACAATGAAAACTGCCTTAGTTTAAGTATATTCGATTTTTAATAAAATGTTCTTTAACATTTTAAACGTAGGCCTACATTTGGAAATAAAACAAAAAGTGTTAGTATTTTATTTTGCATTTTGGTGTTGCTATAGGCCTATAAGTTACCAGGCAAATGGCTACAGAGTATGTTAAATGAAG
The DNA here is from genome assembly GCA_018207615.1 of Philaenus spumarius. NCBI lineage: Eukaryota > Metazoa > Arthropoda > Insecta > Hemiptera > Aphrophoridae > Philaenus > Philaenus spumarius. The sequence goes on from JAGFPH010001541.1 coordinate 5,902, forward strand.
TTGAATCATGGGTACCACATATTTTGCATTTGTATGACCTATATTTTGACAAGATAGGAGTTCTCATTTCAACATTTGTATTTTCCCGAAAATTCCCCATTTAGGAGTGAAGGTCAAAACTCCAAACTATCAACAAAAACAAATTTCAAATTACCTCGGTCACAGCCCAAAAAGTGAATTTATGTTATTAAATAAACTTTACCAGATAACTGCCACATACTTTCTCCCAGTTGAAACTTTATACCTTCCCAAGAGTAGCATAGGAGGTGGTTATTTAGAATTGGAAAAGTATTACATACCATGGAAAATATTATATGCATGTAACGCATATCCATATTATATTATATTATTATTATTATTAAAACCATTCGATTGATTTCGAACAAATTTTCACCAAACATGTCAATTATGCCTGTATAGATGCATGAAAAAAGGTTTTGAAAAACAACCCCTTTAATGGCCAAAAACTTCCAAAAATCTGTTATTATTATTATTACCTAAACGAGAATTTTAGAAAGTTGCGGTTTTTTGCATATGGTAGGGTGCATTAAGGGCTACAAATAAGCAAAATTTTATTTAAATCGTTAGAGCCGTTTTTGAGAAATTTTGATTGTTCTCGTTTTTTGCCATTTTTGGGGGTAAACCCATTAAAAAAATTTAAAATTTGAAAAAATGATTGATACACCTACATTCCAAATTGCATCAGATTCGGACCCTTGGTATGGTTTCCAGCTCTGTACACATCCTAACAGACACACGGACAGACATCACCAAAAAACCACATTTTTAGGTTCAGGGAGCTCTAACACAGATAATTCCACTAAACATTTTTTTGGGGTTGAGGGAGCACTAAAACAGATAATTCCACTAAAATTTCAAATTCGAAAATTTGGACGAAAACAATACTTTCTCCATATACTACGTACATTGAAAGAAAGTAAAAATGTTAGGTGAGGACATAGGTTTTATTAACACCCTGTCAAGGTTTCGTCAATTAATGAAGGAAAAGAAAATATCTAATTGTTTTTATTATTTATTTATGTATTTATTATGAAGGTAGTTAACTTAATCTTTCTTAGCAGTTGTAAATACCATTAAATGGTTTAAACATTTTTTTTAAGTATGAATTTTATTATCCATTGACAATTTCCAATAATCTAGTTCAAATGTCGTACAAAAACCGCGTACTAATTATACACATAAATCCTGATAATGCCAAGTAATCATAACCAATTAAATACTAAAGCTAAGAGATTACAGAGGCATTGGAATAAACCTCGACCTTATGACGTCCATTAGCAGAGTCCTTGAACGTCGAAGGAACCGCTGCGTTTTCATTACACCGAGGACGCAAGGACCAACTTTCTTCAACCCGACTTCAATGTTTACAGACAAACCGGTTCTAAAACGGATGACAGTTTTTAAAGCGCAATTAGCGAACAATTGTAACCAAATTGTCTAGCCGGAAAGAAAGTTTGTTAATTAAGCGAGCTGTGCGTGACCGACTACTTTAAAAAATTCAAATGTTCAGTGGTTCCTTAACTTTCTAAAATTTAATTGGAATCAAAAATGGGTCGCATTATTAACTTTCCCGTAATGGGTCAACATGTGCGTAAAATAAACAAAATGATTGTTTGTTTTTTGGTTATTACTATGTATGTAATACATAATGTATCTATTTCGATGAAAAGTTGTACTGATGTACTAAATGACTGTAATAAATGTCCTGAGCCCTTGTAAATTTACTATATTCTGTCATTAGTTTCCGTTTAAATAGTGCAAAACAATGATTGAAAATAAGAACAGTTTATATTTAAAAAAAAATAAAAATAACACTATTCTCACTCTTATACGTTTATTACCAAACGCGTTTCAACGACAAAGTCGTCATCCTCAGTGCTCAAACGTATAATAGTGAGAATAGTGTTATTTTTATTTTTTTTTTAAATATAAATTCCTTCTCACCCGTCAAGCTCAAAGTGTATTTTATAAGAACAGTTTAGTTAAAAAGTGCAAATTTTGTGTTAAACTTGCCAAAACGGCAAATATATATCTCAGCAGTTAATTAAATAAGTATATAGTAATTAGCTTGAATAGGGAGAACAATTTTGAGCAATATCAAAGCAACATGCTTTCTTACAACCACTTCAAACGCATTTAAATTACAAAGTTGTCATCCTCAGTAATATTTGAGGTATAACTGTCAAGTTAAAACTTATTAATTTGCTAGCTATAATTTGACACTACTCATAAATTGCAAGTTGCAGATCAAGTATCACTGATGATGACGTATTTACCGATGAAAAACGTGTGATAAATAAAAGGATGTTGATGTGAAAACTGTTTAGTTTTATGATGTTTGAATGAATGGTAGAACGTTATCTAATGATCAAATGGACTATTTCGTCAAGTTTATCGATAAATTGGACTGAGCCTTAATGTACAAAATGTAAAATTCTATGTTGAAACGTTATGTTTTACTGAATAACATAGATTAAATAGTTAAACATATAAAAAAACAGTATGAGAATACAAGTTGGGAATGGAAACATTAAGAAACAACTTAAGAATATGCCTGACTAATACGGTTGGCTTACAATAATCCGTTTGTAGCTACCGCAGAACTCAGCTTCGAATGTAGTTTGTAATAATATGTAATACTAGCTGAACCTTACGGCGTTGCCCGTGGTGATTGGTATTTTCATTATTTTTAACGTAATTGTATTATTTTTAAGTGTTCAGTCAGTGAGTGGTATTTGGCTGTTATATATATAGATCTTAAATAATAAAAGCACTGTTGTCATAATAATAAAAGATCAGAAATTATGATTTTAGTAACTTTGATCCCCCCAAACCCCTCCTGAAATTTCGAAATTTTTCATACCCTTTCTTAGTGAGCACCCTATGGCCCTAGAGGAAGCTACATACCAAATTTCATTCAAATCTGTTCGTTAATTTTGCAGAAATCATGATTTAGTAATTTTTACCCCCCAAACCCCATAAAATTTCCAATTTTTTTAAACCCTTTTTTAGTGAACTCTTATGGCCACAGAGGAAGCTACATACCAAATTTAATTCCAATCCGTTCGGTAGTTTTGAAGAAATAGTGATTTAATTACTTTGATCCCCCAAACCCCGTCTAAAATTTCGAATTTTTTTAAACCTAAACTTAGCGAGCGCCTATGGCCCTAGAGGAAGCTACATACCAAATTTCATTCCAATCTGTTCGGTAATTTTGGAGAAATCGTGATTTTGTAATTTTTACCCCCAAAACCCCCTAAAATTTCCAATTTTTTAAAACCCTTTTTTCGTGAACACTTATGGCCCTAGAGGAAGCTACATACCAAATTTAATTCCAATCCTTACGGTAGTTTTGAAGAAATAGTGATTTACTAACTTTGATCTCCCCAAACACCCCTAAAATTTCGAATTTTTTCAAACCCTTTCTTAGTAAGCACCTATAGCCCTAGAGGAAGCTACATACCAAATTTCATTCCAATCCGTTCATTAGTTTTGAAAAAATCGTTTTTTAATTACTTAGATCCCCCCAAACCCCCCTACAATTTCGAACTTTTTCATACCTTTTCTTAGTGAGCACATATGGCCCTAGAGGAAACTACATACTAAATTTAATTCCAATCCGTTCGGTAGTTTAGAAGAAATCGTGATTTAATAACTTTGATCCCCCCCCCAAACCCCCTCTAAAATTTCGAATTTTTGCAAACCCTTTCTTAGTAAGCGCCTATGGCCCTAGAGGAAGCTAAATACCAAATTGCATTCCAATCCGTTCGGTAGTTTTGAAAAAATCGTTTTTTAATTACTTAGATCCCCCAAAACCCCCCTACAATTTCGAATTTTTTCAAACTTTTTCTTAGTGAGCACCTATGGCCCTAGAGGAAGCTACATACCAAATTTAATTTCAATCCGTTCGGTAGTTTTTGAGAAATCGTGATGAGTGAGTCAGTGAGTGAGTGAGTGAGTGAGTGGTATTTCGCTTTTATATCTATAGATGCCAGTTTATTAATATATTCATTCGCTCATATTAAGTAGGTACTGTTGTCGTTTTATTTATTTAGTCAAATTGTTATTTTGAAGTCTTAACCTATATATTTTACTAGGTGACGCGTCCGAATATTCACGTTACGTGATTCAATACAATTAATTATTTAATTTAGTTAATTACGTTTATTTATTTACGTTGGTTTATAAGTAACAGTTTATAACGATTTATAAAGCTTTAAGTTGATTCAATTTGATTTGCGAGATAGATTGCACTTTCATATAGAATGTAAACAATCTAACAGCTGTCATGTTAGTTAAACAGATGGCGCCTTTCATTAGGAAACGTATGAACTTGCATATTAAAGTTGTTTTTTATCAACTTGTTTAAAGAATCCATTAATTTTAAGCTTTTTGCCTATTTTTCATCAATAGCGGGGAACATTAGCTTTAAAATTATGTTTGGATCATTAATTTTGTTGAAGATATAAGGAAGATATGACATCTACAAAAAACACCTTTAAGAAATAATATAATATGGATTTTTTATTACTATTTAACTACAAAACTGCTTCACCGATTAAATAAAGTAATCACATGTAAAACATAGTTTTCCGATTTACATATTGTGTTGGATCTGATCCAGAAATTTAAAAAAATATAAAAATGTGAAGTATATAAATTAATGATTCATTTAATTTTTGAACAAATTCCATTAGAAGGTTGTTCGTAAATCGCTAAATACAAAGTATACTTCCTGGAAAAGATTGTGAAAGAACGGTTTACGTTTAACACAGATGAAGCACCATTTACCAAAACTCTATGAAAGCTAGTAAAATATATGTTTTTTTTTTTAAATTATTTCCAAAGTCACCATGGCGGGAAAGATGTTTTCAATTTTTCATATTTCCACTTTGAGCGCGTTTTGTAACAAAAACGGTAGGAGGTAGTACAAAAAGTTAAATGTCAAAGTTGTAGAAAATTTAATTTAAACAAGCGATTTTCCATCAGATTTAAGATCCAATCATCCGTTTAGCAGATATTCACCTGAGAAGGAGCTACGGCACACAATCCTTCAAATTTCCGTGTTAATCTTAAGGAGATAATGTGTAATGAGTTTGAGTCAGCTGCCAAATTAAACAGCTAATTTATGCTCGGTCACCCAAGTACAAACGGGCCAAATATTAACGAGATCCTTAGCGAATTTTCCAACTGCGAGCGAAGCGAAGCAGCTATCTGAGGACGCTTGCCGAGGAGGGGTTGGAACGCGAAGCGTCCAGGGGCAGAGCCCCTAGTATAACTATATCTGTAGACCGTAGGTTAATATTATTGTAAAGTTATGCGTTGATCAACGTATTTTTTGACAAAAACGACTATTTGGCTCAATTAATTAAGGTAACGAAGACGATAATGTAGTGCTATTAGGCACTATCTATTACAGGTATCTGGAGTATATGCCAGAAGTCTTTATTACTAAACGTATTATTGTTTCCTTTGTATTGAACGTTTTTAATCCTTAAATGGTTTTTATATAAAGACCGTTTGTGTTTGAAGTGTGTTAGCATACTTTCATTCCAATGATTGAGGATTTCCATTAGTTGAAATTAATAGCTTACAAACTTTCAGAGACTGTGTCCCAATTGCACGCACGCTTGCTTGTGAACTAGTGGCACGAGCTACATGTAAATAAAAGTGGCTCCACTGACTGCAACTGGATATCAATTAGCGACATCAAATTAAGTTCAATGTTGTCGGCCAATGTGGAAAGTGGTAGGAAATATTGATCGTAGAATTAGTACACATTTATTCCCATTTATTAGTTTCAGTAAAATCCGTCCCAAATATAAAACAAATTTAAAAAATAATTATTTAACACACAGCCTACTTATCGAAAATAGAACCACGATGAAAAATGTAGAAAAAGAAACATTTATAACTTTAAAACAATAAAATTGAACGAAAATTCATTAAACTAAAACTATGTTTGCTTAATTTAATTGATTTGCAAATTCGTTAATAACAGTTTTTTTTTTTTTTTTTTTTTAATTTTATTTATTCATAACCAATTTATAAACAAAATCGACCAATGATTAATTCTTAAATACTAAATCACATTAGAGGATAATCATTACAATAATAACTTCCTTATTATTACTGAAGCAGTTCGTGAGGCTTAATCCTCTTGAGGCAAGTAAAAATAATTTTCAAATATGAATAAATATATGTAAAATTACAAATTATTTAATAGCTAGAGGAAATCCCTGCTTGCTCCACACGCCAAAACCGTTCGAAACTTCTGTACACATTATCATATTATGTTTTCTTTATAATAAAGGTGTAGGTTTAATAATAATCCCAAAGCTAAGACGGTAAATAATGTAAAAATGCTCAAATCAAATTATTTCGCATATTTTATAACAGCAGTTATAATAAAAGGTTAAAAGAACCAGCAAGGCTCAGGCACCTTAATAAAAACCTAACCTAAATGTTACAAACACACAAAATCGCTTCAAAGTTTATAATCAGCTCTTAGTGGAAATATTAAAGCAAACAGCAGTTTTTATCTGTTGTTATATCCAATTGGTTGCTATGATAAGAAATGAAAATACGTGATTGTGTTGGTTCATCAGTCTATGCCTAGCCTAAGATTTTTTCCCAGAAAATTTACAAATATTGAAATAAAAAATGTTTTATCATAATGAATTTCAGCCTATGTTACTCAGGGACAGTGTAGATTTTATTAGTAAAACTATTTCTTCAATCGGTTCATTAGTTCCAGAGAATACCCCCTGTATACAAATAAACACCTCTTTACCACTTTATAATATTAGTAGCCTATAGATGAAAATAATGTTACAAAATATTGTAGTCTGTGTTTCTCAACGTTAATACGTCACAGTAAAGATAAAAAGACCTTTTATTAAAGTTGATTTTTACATTTAAAACATATTGACAGAAGCATGTTTTAAGATTGTTTCCAAACACGACACTAACACATAGCTTTAATTATCTAAATAACTAGCTGACCCGTACGGCGTTGACCGTGGTGGTGGTAAGTTTGATCCTCCCAAACCCCTCCTGAAATTTCGAAATTTTCCATACCCTTTCTCAGTGAGCACCTATGGCCCTAGAGGAAGCTACATACCAAATTTCATTCCAATCCGTTCGGTAGTTTTGAAGAATAATAACTTTGATCCCCCCTCCAAACCCCCCCTAAAATTTCGAATTTGTTTAAACCCTTTCTTAGCGAGCGCCTATAACCCTAGAGAAAGCTACATACCAAATTTCATTCAAATCTGTTCGGTAATTTTGGAGAAATCGTGATTTAGTAATTTTTACCACCCAATCCCCCATAAAATTTCCAATTTTTTAAAATCCTTTTTTATTGAACACTTATGGCCCTAGAGGAAGCTACATACTAAATTTCATTCCAATCCGTTCGGTAGTTTTAAAGAAATCGTGATTTAATAACTTTGATCGCCCCAAACCCCCCCTAAA
>JAGFPH010001541.1:13408-36014 GCA_018207615.1 Philaenus spumarius
TTTTTCAAACCCTTTCTTAGTAAGCACTTACGGCTTTAGAGGAAGCTACATACTAAATTTCATTCCAATCCTTTCGGTAGTTTTGAAGAAATCGTGATTTAATAACTTTGATCCCCCCAAACCCTCCCTAAAATTTCGATTTTTTTCAAACCCTTTCTTAGTGAGCACCTATGGCCCTAGAGGAAGCTACATACCAAATTTCATTTCAATACGTTCGGTAGTTTTTGAGAAATCGTGATGAGTGGGTGAGTGAGTGAGTGGTATTTCACTTTTATATATAAAGATTACTTTATTTAAAATCTAAAATATTGGAGATGAAACGATCAAATGTTATTTAGGAGTTTGATCTTGTTATATTACAAATGACACATACATTTCAAATAAAATAAAATACATTTAATAAATAAAAGTTCAAGCTATAAAATTTATCATTTCTTAAAGTTGCTGACACATATACCTTTTCATTCCCTACATAGCCTACCATCCAACAAATAAATAAAAATGATTTTAATACTGTTATTACTAGATTTAAAAAAAAAAAAATTATAAATACCTTAATACGATTCTATATGCAGTACTAATATCATAACTTATTTTATAACACGGGATACCTTTACAAGGTCTTAACAAAGCTTCCTAAATCACGGCTTATATAAATACGGTATTTGTAATGCAGCACAGCTCTAGCGAGGGAAGCGACATAATTGGATGGCTGAGTACGCAATATACACAAATCCTTGTATAGATCAGCGATAAGCCGTCCACGAGTTTCATATTTAATAACTCTGATCCCTTCTTTTTCTTTGAAACAGGCTTACGCAAAATGGCTTTAAATTGTTTTCAACTTGAGGGTATTGTAAACTTTTAGTGCGATACAATCTGGACGAGTTTTTAATTATCGGGGTGTCAAAAATAATTGCAAATATGATTAAAAAGATATAAACCTATAAATTTTTATAAAAATCTGCATAAGAAATAAATGTATTTACAGTAATTTTTTTTATAGTGAAACAGTTTTGTTTTAACTACTTGTATTAATAAAAATGCAATTTGGGAAAAGTATGTTGATCTATTTATAGAGAGAGGAATACATCTGAAGTATGTTGACACAGAATACAAAACCATGTACTAACACTTGACAACTTATGTTCCCTATTTTCGGTGTGAAATAGCGATCTACAAAAGGTTTCGCGTACAATTTTTTCTGTCTGTTCGCCAAGTATAGATGAACACACATATTAATTTATAAAAAGAAAGTTATTTGAGATATTCGCCACTAATTAGGAACCGATAAATAATAATAGGTTTCCAGTCGTAGCAGTTTGAAAGAGGTGTTATTTAGATTTCATAAAAATCTTTAGTTTTGTCAAAATTTGTTTTTACGATTTAGAGAATCAGATATAAGACTAAATAAGAACTGGCATAGAAATTTATTGAGAAGTGTCAGATATCGTAAATATCACATACATAGTATGTTGCAACAGTTCTATTATACAGTTGACTAGAACAAGCGCCCTTGATGATATAAATGCCAGTCATTCTGTTATTAGTATTTGTAATAATACTATAATACTATTTGTTTCACAACCGCAAACGTTTAATTCAAACCAGTTTGCAGATTTTCCAGTTGTTTCAGTGGTAATATTTTCAAATAAGTACGTTTGAGTCTAAACATTCATCCAACTTAAGCTCCTTTGTCAAATATCCACCTTTGGCAGGATTCTTCTTTTTGTTAGTTTTCTTGTCAGACCTTGCCACACTAAACACAGACAACCAATCCATCACGCACATGATTTAAAATTTTTTTGTGCGTGCTCTATTGCACCGTGAATTGAGTCCGCCTCCATCTTTGTGTGGCCTGTTTCCAGGAACATGTGTTCAATAGCATCAAAATGAAAAGACTGATCAACGTGCAAAAGAGTGCAGCTATAAACTGATTCCTGGTTTGGCCTCCACAATTATCTGAAAAGAAGGAAATTTCCTTTAATGTGTAGGTAACGTTTTTATCAATTGCAGGAGGCCAGTACCAATCTAGCAAGAGCCTCGCTTTCCGTAGTTTTCAGTCCAGCAAAAAAATTCTTTGTTTGGATATGCGGACTAGTATACTGTAAAGTTTTATGTTACAGGAAATGTAGATTGGCAGGGAGAATTGACTGCCTAGGAAAAGTAAACTCTTACTAAAAGTAACAGTAAAAGTTGATTGAAAATAAACAGATCAACTTTTGCTATCAAGAATTAACTGTGCATTTAGTAAAAGTTGATTCGGAGATGGTGCTCTCCACCTGTAACTGCAGGAGTATATCTTTGTTTTGATTATCCCCGACAGGCAGTCTATCCCCATTACTCTTCTATTGGTTGTAGTTCAGTAATGACCAAGGATTCAGGTTAGGTAAGGTTAAACAATAGCTGATGTATAAATAAACCTATGTATAAAACAATAGCTGTTATTACTGTTGCAACTTCACAATCATTTGGAAGTGGACAAGGATTTTTCAAATCTCTTGCAAAACTAAAGGCAAATCCAAGAAGTACATGTGTAGAAGAAAGACGTGCTCTGCAACTCAAAGTGTCACAAAGCTTTACCATGATGTCAGAAATTAACATTTTTTAGCTCTCTTTATATTATGAAAATTTTTTGCAAACCGTTTCCTTGCAAAAAGTCAACGTATACTAACTCAAGGAAGTAAGAGTATACTTCCCCTAGGTACAGTCAACTAGTAAATTTTAATAAAAATTCATCTCTTTTCGCTTTTATTCAACTTTTTTTTTTAAATAACAGTAAGAACCGACTTTACCTTGGCATATTCAACTTTTACTGGTGAATCTACTTTTCCTGTAACATATACACAAAGTTTACGACTGGAGTAGACTGGGTCTTCAATGGCAAAACTTGGATAATTGTTGATCTGTTTTGTTTTCTGCTTTATTTTAGTTCGAAGTTATTTTCCTGGCTTTGTGGTCATTGTAAGAATCTTCTTATGTTCATTATTAGCACTTTCATAGCATATTAGGCAAAACTATAAACTATAGATATATTGTTTCTGTCTTTGAAACAATGAAAACAACTGAGATTGTAGTTATGCAAAATAATTTCTGTAAACATTTTCTACATTTTCTTTACCTTCGTACATTTTACAGAAAAGTTAATTCATTTTACTGATAGTCAAGGTACCTTTTACTTGAGAAAGGAGTGGCTCTCGATTGTCGTGAATATTCCATATGAGCTTTGATTTCATTTATCTAAACTAACAATACATCTTGTTTGGATGTTCCTTTCGACCCATCTTCTCTGATCCTAAAACACTTACAAGTCGCAACAGATTTGAAATAAAACGCTGTTTTAAGTGGTGAATTACTAACGGAAAGGGTCTTTCTTTTTTTAAATCTTTGTATACTATAATTTGTTTATCTTCTTTGACAAAGTAACAATAATAGCTGAACATCTTTTCAAGTTAGTTTGAATCATCACAACGATTCCTCTTATTATTTAACCAGGGACAAAAAAACTTTCTTTTTTTTTTGCTTAAATAAACTTAAGGTATACTCTGCATAAATTTGGTTGCAAACATCCCCACGGATATTGTCTGCACATTTAAACAAACATCTTGAACAGTCAACTCGCTTGGGGACTTTAGCTGGCATAATTTCCCCCTTTTTGGATTTGTTTGGTATGCCATGTTGCCATTTAGACTTATTAACAGTTATAATCTTGCGACAAGTTGCAAGACAACTCCATAGTTAAACATATATTTACTATTTATTTATTAAAATTAATTTTTCACTGAATCCACAACGCTGATTACTTTCCAATTGTTTACATCTATTATACTAAACAAACACTTAATGCTTGCAAAACAAACTCGGTTATTCTATAACATTTGCTGCTGAACATTAAACAGATAAATCTTTGTGTCTACCAAAACATTGACCTAGTTTCCAACAATAACAAAACATCTCAAAACTGAATAATATATTCTTAGAATTAAAGTTGATTGTTTATTGTAATAGAAGACATTTGATTAAAAGGTGCACTTATGTGTGTTATTTCTGTATGTAGTATATTTGTTTTAAAAGAATAAATTTTTGAAAAAGAATTTACATTTTCCTCTTTTTACAGTAATTACTTTTTAAAACGCAATACAACTTACATACACAGACAGCATGCTTGAATTAGTTGTAATTGTACTAAAACAGTTTTTGGGAAGAGAAATAAAGTCAATATGCTTAATTTGTATTTTTAGACAAACTTAAATTCGTAAGTAAGTAAATCAAGAAAACTAAAAATGTGTACAAAATAATACTTAGAATGTATTATATTCATTCAATACATTTTTTAGGCTGTAAAATATCGGTTTTTGTTCAGTATTAATTGTTTTACTTTAAAGTTCATTATACTGAAATATAAATGCAATTATGAATACATTAATATTAATAAGAAAATAAACTCAATGCAGCTTAATGTAATAAGCTTAATGTAGGATATATTATAACCAATGAAATCCTCGATTAACTTCTTTTAATACATTTCGAAATAACACAATGTAAAAATTGCATTAGATTATAAAACAAATTAAATTAAAAACCGTACTAATGAGAACACGTCATAATAAAGTTGCTTTTAAGTTACTAGTATATTAAACCAACAAGAAGAATGACTAGAGGATAAATTAAGAATAGTTAGGGTCGGATATCAGTCAGAGGGTGGGTCACCCCTCTGCTTCATAATTGTTACATTACAGAGAAAAGCTTTGTTAACATTAATTAGGATGAATGAAAACAGAAACAATGCGTACATTCTTCAAATTTTTATAAAATTAATTTTGTGAACTCTCATTTTTTAATATTGTTAATCTAGTGTGGGGTTACATTTGAAATGCATCTATTTATAAAACAGATAATTAGCAAAAACTATATTCCTTTTTTGAAGTGATAACTTCTATTGGCCCGTTGGGCACTTTCGACTTGGCTATGTTTTCGAAATCTCGCGTCACGCCAGATTTCTCGCGAGATCTTGCATCACGCCAGATTTCTCGCGAGATCTCGCGTCACGCTTTTGTTTAGACACAAGTCAGATCGTGGAGACGGAATATTATTAATACATTATTTACATTTATTAGCATAGCAATCAAATTAACACATAAGAATTAGTTAATATAATATAACAGCTGATTTCGCCCATCATCTGTAATTCTTAAAAAAAACCCAGCGTAGATTATATTTTGGGGTTATGTTTACAACTTCAACCATTAAAATTTCTTGTGATGTTAATTTTCTTATATATTAGTTATACAACTAATGTAGGCTTCTATAACTATAAGTTATATGGGCTTCTACACGTTATAAGATTTGCTTTGGGGTTATAAACTGTATATAAAACTAACCTTTGATCATCAATATATTCGTTTATACAAATTTAAAGAAGTATACCTACTGTCTAACTTCGCAAACATTCGTACATCTTTGTATAACATATTTGATTATTAATTTCTTTACTGTAATATTAACAACTTCTAAATCATTTGATCTATCAATATGAAATAAAAGGTAACTAAAAGATAATATTTTTACCTTTCTTTAAATATATAATAACGGATATAAATAAACAATTTGAACAAATAGGCCTACAGTTTTATAATCCTTATAATTGTACACATTTACCGAGTTAAAAATCCCCGTAGTCATAGAAGGTGTCACTTCCAACGTGTGGTCTTAAGCACACCCAGTTAATTTTTTTTTATATTTCAATAACTTCAGTCCTATTCATTCATTTACGTTTCCATTATCATATTTTGTGTTATTTAAAATTACATTTGTCTGCGATGTTAATTGTCAATTCTTGTAATTATGTTGTTATAATAATATGTATATGTACAGTATGTTTAAAACAACATTATGAATACAGCCTTAAGAAGCAATTAAATGTTAAAAAAATGTATTACATGATTTTGTTAATTACAATTTTGTATGAACTATGTTTATTAGTAATATTGTAATGTACAAACTGCATACAATTACAACTATTAAAACAAGAACAAAATAACATGTTTATTTAAAAAAAAAAATCTTTTAACATTTGTATATACGTTGCTTTTTTCAAATAAATGATATAAAAGTATTTTAATAATAAAAAGATAACAACACATTTGTAGTTATCGTACTAATTTAGGTTAGGATTCAGGTTGGCCAAAAGGTTGGAAGTGTTCAATCTGCTATAGTTAGAACTTGGAAGATTGTATGGGTTCGAAACTAATTATTTATTTAACTGCGCTATACAACCTGTCTTCTTTAGTCAAACTTAAATTCATTAAATGCCTTAAGGTTAAACAAAATTTAAGTTTTGAATTTATTCAAGTACTTAATCTGGAAATATTAATATTCCAATTTAAAATGAAGAAAGATTTGGTACAATATAAAATCGCTCTTTGACATACAAGTATGATCTAAAATAAATTAACTAGAAGTTGTTTATTTCTCAAATTTAATAATAAGTAAAAATGAGTGTCTATGTTGCTTCAGACTATGCATGTTTAAGTAATGCATCGCAGTAAATCTTCAAGTTTGATGGCAGAAGTAAGATTTATATTTTACAATATTTTAACAATAAAGGTATATTTTTTCCTTTCTATTCATGCTGTTATATTTTTATAATTATATTTTCTTAAATAAGTGTTTTATTGTAAAATTTGTATTACAAACTTCCTCTTGATTTTATTGTAAAATAAATTTGTTTGTGAGCATATTTAATCGTTTGTTAGTTGATGACAAGTTAATGGTTTCTATTCGTTTTATTTTATAATTTCATTTGCTAGATGAGCTTACTTATAGAATTTAATTTTTTTAACTATTTCTCTTCATTTGAGTTTAACTTGTTTCATAAATTTCTTCAATTGTGTTTCGAAGTTCTCTATTTTTTTTATATATATAATGATTTGTTATGCATTTTAAAGAAAGAGGAAAGTAATTGGATACACCAATTTGTATTTATCCGTTTTTTATTAAGAACCGCAAAATATTTTCTTAACGTAGTAATAAAACATTAAATTTCAAATACAAATTTAAATAAACATACTTCATATATTTTACGTTAAAATAATTTAAGGGGGCACTCCACCATAAAACTGATTTATTTAGTTTTTACAGCTATCATATCCATTTTTTTTTTAAGAGTTGGTATGAGTAAGAATTAACTCTTGTCACTTTTGTTCAATTCCCTATAACCTTCACCCCCACAAGGGGGTGGGCATTTTTCATAAAAAAAACTAGCATTTACGGCATGCCTAACTCAAGAACTATGAAAGATAGGTTCAAAGTATTTTTTTTGGTTTACTTTGTAGAGGACATTGTCTGTAATATACATTGCCTCTAGCATAAGATTTCTATTTTTTAAATAATTAAAAAAATAACTTAATTTGTTTATTCAAATATTATTAAAAATTAAAAATTAATTATTAATTTTGAAAAAATATTTACAAGTAACATTTCAACTATTCTATGCTAGAGGCCATAGAATGAGATGTTATCTTTAAAATAAAAAAAATCAAGAAGCTAGCTCTAATAGAACTTGAGATATGCCCTCCATAGCGATTCAAAACGCGTAAAAATTACATTTTCGAAAAACAGCCCACAAAGGAAAACAAACACTACATCAGTTGCTAAGCAAATCTTGCAAGTGTATTCCTTTATATGACTTAGTAATATATGTATGTTTGAATTACTTACACTAAAACTCTCCTGCTCCAGGTCTTTCCTTCTTTATCTTTCAGTTTTTGTTCACGGTAAGTTGAATTTGAATTTTCTTTCTGTATTCCTTGAACTAGTGACTCAAAATTGTGTGCAAGCTTTTAGTAATCGTTAGATTGAATGGGTTAGAATTAAATTTTCCCTGCTTATTATATATCAATCTTTTCAGAAAAACATGGTGAAATAAGAAACTGCAAAGAAAAAATTGTTTACAAAAATGTTTTTTTTTAGAGTGGAGTGTCCCCTTAAGATATGTTATGATATAATGCATAATAAACCTTCAAAGATAATTCAGCTGTTTGGCAGTTATTTAAAACATGGAAAATCAAAAATATTAAAATTCAAAACATGTCAAGCTTGAAGCCCTTTAATTTGATAAACCTCTTGACCTACATTTGACAATTTATAAATCTCCATAAATTCAAAATGTTTAAAATTTAGAAAAATGTGTGAAGAATTGCCTCGGTGGCACGTTTTTTTAAAAAGTTAAATTTACTACTTGGTCAAAACTAGTTTTCCTGAGAATCAGGTTATTCAATTTTACTATACAACTACAATCCCTAAATGTTGGAAGTTTAGTGCAATTATTACAAAAATAGGAGTTTCATTTATTGGGATTCTAATAGTTTGTTTATCAACAGAGCGCTCACTGTTGTCAGATCGTGGCGCAGAGCAAGCGATTCTCGACCGTTCCTCGCTTTGCCAGTCCCATGTCTGGCAAGAGCGAAAAATTCTCACCCGCCTTATTTCGTGCTCCCGACTGTAGACGTATGTTTAAAATTAGAATTTCTTATGGTTCACTCTAAAATCATTGGATTTTGAAAACAAAATTTGCCTATATTATTTTAATATGAAACAGTAGAGTTTAAAGTACTTTAAACTAAGTTTATAAATTAATGTGTTAGGCACCTCCTATACCTGTTGTAGTTTCTCTCTGTAGGCTAGTTATCGCTTTATGTTGTTTTATATTTTAATCAATACTGTTGCGCAGATCCATGTACTGTGAGCAACACTAGTTCAAAGAAGTGAAGAATAATCCAGCTGAGTGAATTAAGGAGAATGCGGTAGGAGAACAATAAAAACACCCGTGATCAAAAGTCTTTATCAAACAAGAATCAGAAATCCTTGACAAAGTAAATAACAATTTTGAGAAATTGAAAGTATTAAGTACTTAATGTGGTGTTTGCGGTAGTATGCAAATGTTTCAAACAATTTCAACACCAGTTCAGAAATTACCCATCCAGCTAACCTGACATTTCGTATCATCGTATGTAATTTTATCGGATAGCATCTGCAATGGAAACTGTTACGCAGTAAATTGCGTGGCACAAAAGTTGCTAAATTCACAAATGAGACCGACTCACCTACATGTCTCAGACCAGGAAATGGCGACCGCTCACCACAGCCGGGTTAACAATGTTTAAATCACAATTACGCTTAGACAGTATAATTAATGTAATAGTCGGGGTATAATCTAATCTGACGCAACGTTTGAGTTTGTCATGTATAAAGTAGGCTAAACGCGAGGTCGTGTCAACGAGTGCAAGAGTCGGGTCTCCTAATTTGGAGTTTAAATTGTACAAATTTCACGTTTATGCAATTATTTCAGTGTCAAGGGTTAAGTGTGGGAACTAATTCGCGTGAGGTTTATTTTATTCGCGGAGACGGTGGTTGGGAAATTGGGTTGGTTAAAAGGAAACCGAATGTGTGAGAAAGATTTGGCCAGATAAATTGTCAATCTATTTTCATAAATTACCTACAAAGTTTATCCAAATTTATAATTATATATTAGACACATTAGTTTTCCAAATATCTAGTTGGCAGTGGTTACTCAATCAGTTAATTGCTGATCATGGGCGCCCATACATATGGGCAGAAGTTGGCTGCGGCCCCCTAGCTCTCAAGGAAAGGAAAATATGAGTATTATTAAATTGTAGTTAGGAGGTATATTTTCTTTTAATAGATTAGCACTAAACATGTTTTAAATGTTTCGTGCCGTTTGGTTTTACATATACTTCTTTTATTTTGTGCAAGAGTTCAAGCTTCTAGGCCACTACATGGTGTGGTCTCTAGTCGTGTTATGAATTCATTGACGGTGTAAAGGTACAGACGCAATGCTGTGTGGGTTAATATTTCACCTAAACTGACAAACTGGCTTACCAAATTTTCCCAAAACATTTCTCCTGACCCCTTTGTCGAACACCTTAATCCCCATACACCGGTATAGCCCCCCAAATAGAAAATATCATATACGGCCACTTGATGTTGACTTTTTTCAGATAAATAGCTATGTTATAAATATTTAAGAAAGAGTATAATCGTCGTATGTTTTCTAAATTTGTTTGTTTCATGATCTTCAACACATCATGAAGTGCAAAAATGAGTTAGTAAATTGTTAGAAAATATTTTTTTTTGTAAAAGATACTTTTGCCATTTTATGCAACGCAGACATATATTTTTCAACAACACAAAACATAAACGAGTGCTCCTAGTATAAATTATTCAACCAATTTACTCTTAACATTATATTCTTGGTACCGTTTTAATTAATACCGATATAGAAAATATATAAAGAAGTTTAAAATATCTATAAAGGTAAAAAGTTCTACATCTACACTTTAAAAATTCCATTTGATTAGGAAATCCATCCGTGGCAAAAGTAATTCCTTTCAAATCATGTCAGATACATACAAGGATCCGCTTTTACTTCTGTTTACAGTAGAAAAGATTTTCCTATCATCCTTAATCCTGGAAGAGAATATGCAGCATATATATTTTCCAATTCTAAAGGATCATGTCGGGAAACTGGGTCGTTGATTTTTCTAATATTCGTAATATATTTTCCTTCGAGTTTTGTGTTGAGTTTTGCCATCGTAGTAAATAAAAAGTGTGGATTGAAAGACTTAATAGAGTCAATATATACTTCAGTCGCGGAAAATATGTTTACTATTTATATTGTAAGTAGTGCAATTTGTATTTATTTAATATGTAACGATTTAGGTCAGCAACTTTTTATTTGATTTTTATAGCTAGTAAAGGATTACACCATGCATAGGTAGGAAGCATCGTTTATTTTCATAACCAAGCAGATTTTAATGAGTGAACAAACTCGCCACATTATATTAAGTATGGTGAAGAGCATGTTTACCCCTAAATGTTTTATTACTTAAAATAAGAACAGATATTTATATACATCCTGTTGAGCATAAACGGACATATTTTTCGGCATATCTCACCCTATAGGATTTTTTGGAGGATGAAAGTGGAGTAGTTTAAACATGTTTAACGTAAAGGTAAGTAAGTCATGTGACACATAATTGGATACTTTCTAAATCTAACTAATATTAGTACAGAATTGTTTCGTTAGGCGTTTCATTATATCTTTTAGCCCAGACAGCAGGGCGATAAAAATGAACTTACCCGGTAAAAACGGAGGGAGAGGTTAAAATTTGGTAATATAGTGCATTTCGACATCCTAAAAAAACATACTAAGTTTGCGACCATTAAAGTTTTGAGCTTAAGCCGCCATCTTGGAAAAGTGTTTTCTAAATAAAACCACACTAAAAAAATGCGCCATTAACTTTACCTCACGTGTGGTGTGGAAGCTAGTGAAATGAAAAATAATAATAATTTTTACTATTATTATTCCAAAAAAAAAAATTGAAATAATAGTTCAATAATATAATACAAACTAGCTGGCCCGACCCGGCTTTGCACGGATAGACAAATCAACCTGATACTAATAATTAGCCCAATAATTAGTGTTTTAGTTCATTGTAGGCCTAACCTAAAATTATATTCAGTTTTTGATCTAAATCAGTTGATGATCAAAATCAGCTGTTTTAAGCTTTTCATACGAACAGCTGTTTTTTGTGCCCCTGATAAAATCAAAAGAAATCTTTCTTCTTCTTCCTTAAGATTGACCTTCCATAAGATTAATATTGAAATTTTTAGGGCCACTGGGGCGTAGCCCTAATGTCCTAGGACTTCGGTAAATGGCCTAAAACCTTCCCATGGTTAACCTGTGTTACTATGCAAAATTTCAAAGCAATCGGATTGACGGTTTGGTAACGCATAAAGGACAAACATACAAACAGACGGACATACATTGAATTATATATATATATAGATTATAGTAAATAATTCATCAATATCAACATCAATTTCAGGTGATAATAGCGCAATCAATCAGGTTTGTATAAATACACAACACACAAGATGGCACTTAACTCAAAATCAATTTATTTCACCAAATTTGAAACAAAAGTTTTAGAGAATTCAATTCACTATAATTTTTATACAAATATTTTTCTACGACGCACCAAACCCGTAATTTGACCACCATTTTCCAGAGATCAAAGCGATTGGGGTCGCAAACTTTTTTTAGGATGTCGAAATGTACTACGTTACCAAATTTGTTTCCAGGTAAAAGTACCTGTTGCCTAGACTATATGCAGAAATGATCTTCTTTTTTTTAAGGAAAACTATCAATTATCTCCCTATACTACATGTTAACACAAGGAACATTTTCTTAGAATTTGTTTAATCAATCACTTTTAAATTTCTTTTGGAGTAATAATGACTCTTCTTACATATTCCGAATTTGTGTTTATTTTTTGAGTACCTGTATTTAAAAGAACTGCAGTAACACATTTTTAAAAGTAGTGTTTAAAGTTTAAAATAAAGAAAAATTATGTTAAAGTATGTAAATATTATTATTTTTATATAAAAAACTCAGCATATGTATTAATATGATTATAGTATAACTGTGTACAAATTTCAATAAATTCAAACAATTACTTTCTGAAAAAATTGCCAAAAATATAAACATTGAAGAAACGCGAGGAACTAAAAAATCAGTTTTAGAAAAAACTAAAAACCCACTAACAACATACAGATTAGTAGATTCCGGGGTCAAAATCTTTATTTTCATTAAAATTTCTTATTATTAGTAGAGGCCTGCATTCCTTGTGTCAATAATGGTCTTCATTGTACGAATCTATATATATAAAATCAAAATACCACTCACTGACTCACTCATCACGAAATCTTAAAAACTACCTAACGGATTGGAATGCAATTTGGTATATAGCTTCCTCTAGGGTCGTAGGTGCTCGCTAAAAAAGGGTTTGAAAAAAATTGAAATTTTAGGGGGGATTTGGGGAGGTGAAAGTTACTAAAAATCCTATTAGATTTTTTTTATAAGCGAAAAACCTAGGTGGTTATCATCGCCATAAGAAATACATTCATAGTATAATATATTTATTGATATATTTAACTTTGATTTGTCTATCCGTGCAAAGCCGGATCGGGCCAGCTAGAAATGCATTATATTGTATGTGATTTTAATGGTTAAATAATAAGTCTAAATACAAACATTTGAAAATTAAAATAAACCATACGATTACTTCTGTTTTAATCTGATAGTAAAAAGAGCGTACATTTTGTTTTCGCTTTTTAATAAAAATAAAACAATGGAATAAACACATTATATTTGGTACTGTCACTTGTCTAGGCTGGTAAGAATCACGCGTAAAACCGATATTTGTTATTTATGTAAATACAACCGGAAATTAAGTCTTCACGTTTGAGATAAAATAATAATTTACATGTTCCACTAACCTCAGCGGTGTCACTTCAATGATTTACTGGAGCACAGCCTTACACACGCTTACATAATTCTATCGCGTATTGGTGGAATGATTTAAAATAAAAATATATATGAAAAATCAGTATTGTAGCAAAAACAACAAAATAGAAAAACCTTTACACGGATTAAAATGTACACAAATATAGAGTTCCAGAAAATAAATCAATCCGTCTTTGTTTTACTGTTTATTTTATCTAGTAATTACAATTTATACACGTAAGTAACGGTTTTAATAATTGTAAGAAATGTTTTTATAGTTTGGTAATTTTACCGTATGCAAATTTAAAAGAAAACTTTTGATGAATAGCTAAGAAAGTATTTAGTTGTCGTGTTTTCAGGATTTGTTGTTTTTAATTTGTTAAAAAAATTATGGACTACAAAACTGAATTTGTTAGTTTATAAACAATATTTTTAGTACAAGCGATACTTCTGTGTAATTTTATTAAAAACCCACACACACAATGTTCATCAATACTAAATACAAATCAGTGTTCCAAGTATACATTATTCGACCGATTGAAATATTATCTTTTTATTATCGTTATAATTATTACCAATACTGTATAGTGAATTGATAAAGAAGTATGAATTATTTGTGAAGATAAAAAGTTCTATATCTACACTTTACACATTCCATTTGATTAGGAAATCCATCAGTGGCAAAAGTAATTCCTTTCAAATCATGTCAGATACATACAGAGATCCGCTCTTACTTCTAGAAAAGAAGTACCGTTTACAGTAGAAAAGATTCTTCCTAACCTCCTTAATCCTGGAAGAGAATATGTAGCATCTATTTCCTATTCTAAAGGATCATGTCGGGAAACTGGGTCGGTGATTTTTCTAATATTCGTAATATATTTCCCTTCCAGTATTGTGTTGCGTATTGTCATTGTAGTAGCAAATGTGGGGTTTGAAAGACTGGATAGACTCAATATACACTTTAGTCACGGAAAATATGTTTACTATTTATTTCAGGTTGTGGAGTTTTTATTTCTTTAATATATAACGATTAGTAATAGGTTACGTCATACAGAGGCGAGAAAGAATCTTACATTTTCATAACCAAGCAGATGATTGAGTGAATAAAATATAACTTGTCACATTATATAAAGTGTGGTTAATAGATTTTTACAAAATAGCGTTTGATTGTTTAAAACAAAAGCAGAATTTTGTTGAGCATAACTGGACAGATCTTCATATATACATATATATGGACATATTTTTTTGGCATAACTTACGCTCTATGATTTTTGAGTTGAAAAATGTTTAATGTGAATTTAAATCATATTTCACGTAATTGAAAACGTATTAAATCAACTTACTATTAGTATAGAGTTTGATTATTCAATCTATGTTGATGTTATTTAAAACAAATTATATATAAAATATCAATTAACTGTATATCATATTTTGCTGATACTTTAATAGTAACAGTTTGAAATTTAACTTCTTCTGAAAAATATTTGGGACGTGAAAAATGTCTCAATTATTATCTGGAAAAAAGAAGAAAAATATTACAAACAATCTTTGTTTTAAAGTCTGAATCGATTTCGGTGGAAAAAGTAAAAAACGAAATCTCTTTATTCGTACTAACGAGTAGGATTCTATTAAAAAACTTCTCTAACTGAGTTAAAATTCTCTCGATTTGCATATTTTGGAATAGTTTGTAAATAGTGAATTTGTTCTTTTATTATTTTGGGCGTTTATGTTTTACCGCTGTATGTGAAATATTTTGAAAGCTTCGATAATAAACAAAATATTGAGAGAACTGGGTGCTGCTACATATTCATTTTTATTTTTCCCATTTGAAGCAAAAAATCTGCTGTATTCAGCCATAAATGTCAAATGATACAATGAAATACATTTATAAGTTTTAATATTAATTTTTTTAGCATATAGAGTTTAAGTAAAATTTTATAATTTCTTTGTTCTCTCAATTGTTTTACAAATAAAAGTAGGATGATTATAAACTATGTATTTATCAGCTTTGTAAGGATAGAACATTTTTATGAAGTAATATTCATTTTATTATGATATGCTGGCTTCAAAAAAATTCTTTTTACTAAACTCTTTTCACCGTATAGAAACTCGAAGGTTTATTAAAGTTAAGTGGTTTAGAGGAAGATAAATATTCTCACTTAAAGACGATCCTCATACTCCCACTTTAAAGAAACCACTTTCTTTTCTAAATACAATAAAATTTGCTACTTATATTTTTACGATTTATGTATTCTTTTTTTTAAATATTTATTTTATTCCCTAATATATAAGAAATGTATTTATAATCATGTGCAAAAAATCATACGCTTGAAATAATCAGTGTTACAGCTTATAATTTAAAGTCCACTAGCAAGCATTAAATGCACATGCGACACTTCTGCTCATGCGCAGAGGGCTAAACAGGTCGACATTAGTTGCATGTGATTAATGAACTTCATAAGCAGTGGCAAAGTTTTAAGTTAGATTATTGTTATTCCAAACATGAGCCTGAGTTATTGCTTCACCTGCTGGGAATTTCTCTAATATAATTGTGATTGATATCAGTGCTGCCAACATGATTGATGTGTTGATTAAGTCTCGCAGGATATCCAACCTGACAGATTGTTAGCGCGTAATATCATCTGTTTAAAAAATGGTGTATACGTGTTTTTAGTTTAGTAATTTAAACTGGCTACTCGTTTTATACTGTTATGGGATTACATTTTTATTTGAAATTTTATGCCGCATATTCCCACCTGTATACTTTATTTACCGAGTTTTAATTTATTATCTTCTTAATTTTTATATGCAGTTGTAATTTTTTTTCCAGTACTTCTCTCCTATTTCATTATTTATATATAACTCTTACTAAATTTTCAAAGCTTTATATATATATATATTGTTGCATATTATTTCATTGCCTTGTCTTCTCCACTATTTCGTTTGTTTGTTATGCTTTAATTATTTACTAACTATTCATGGTGTTTGTGACTGGTAGGATGCCATTTCAATATACGGATGTTTGAACTGTAGTCAACGTTGCCTTTCTATTTCTGTTACAGCATTTTCCTTAAAAAAAAAATATGATGGGCACCAAAAAAAAAAACTTTTCTTGAATGTGGTTCTCATAATTGTTATCTCAAATTCAATCTACTTTTCTTCATTCTCCTACGTTTTGCCATTTATAAAAATCTCTTTTTCGATTGCTAGGTCGAACTTTCTTACTTGATTGTTAAACTTATATGTTGACTGTAATAGACATTGTTTGTTCTTCCCAGTTTGATACGTGAGAGGTGATAGGTTCGATCCCGTTGAGAGCCTCTCAAGTTTTCTTGTGAAAACCCTTGTAGAATCTTTCCACTTTTTCTACATAATTTCTTTTTTATTTTCGTAAATTTATTTCGCTTTGTTGTCGAGGGAATACTGATAAACGGGTGTTTTTTTTTTAACACCAAGCAGTCAGAGCAAATAGAAGCTATTGTGGACAAGATTTGCCGCTGACTATCCGACGAATTTCGACTTTTATTATGCTTTATTCCTACAATAACAATACTTTCAAATTATTTCCATTAAATCCCGTTCAACTTGATCTTATATATCTCAAAATCAATTAAAGTTGTCGTGCCTTTACTAATTTTCTTTTTATGATTACCGATTATTCCCGTAATAGACTAACTTATGCCTTTTATTAATTTTGTAATCTTGACATGTCTTATTCTTTGAAAATAAATGAAACATTTTATACGTATTTGATACTTTCATTTCTGGTAACTTAAATTTAATGTAACTAATGTAGAAAACCGAAACATGTAGTATTAAGGTGAAAAAGAATGATAAAAGGTTCAACTAGCATGGAGAGGTAATGAATGACTTTAATAATTTGTTGGGGGCAATTTAAAGCCATCATCTACCCAAACCCAACACACAGTATTAAATGTTTTATAAACAAGAATTTATAGGCTTAAATTTAAACAAAAAGCATACTTTACGTACAATAATGACAAAGTAAAATATAATATAGAAAACAGTAAACATTCATGTATATTTAATAATTGTGAAGAAAAATACAAAAAAAGATGCAATTAAATAATTCGGAACTAGGATGCGTCGACTTTCCTGCATAATAGTGCAAAGATATAGAAAGCAAGAGAGAGAGGTGGGAGAGATAAAGAGAGAGGCAATTGTTTGTAATCAATAATGGATTAAAAACTTAAACCGAGATAATAAAAGAAAATTCTGTTAAACTATATTAATGTTTAATCTAATTTTCTTGAACTATACTAATAATGTTTAATCTAATTCTGTTGCTCTATACTAATGTTGAATCTAATTATGTTGAACTATACTAATGTTTAATCTAATTATGTTGAACTACATTAATGTTTAATCTAATTCTGTTGAACTATACTAATGTTTAATCTGCTTATGTTGAATTATACTAATGTGTAAATCTAATTATGTTGATCTATACTAATATTTAATCTAATTATGTTGAACTACATTAATATTTAATCTAAATTATGTTGAACTATACTAATGGTTAATCTAAAAGAACATATAGTATAACAATAATAATTATTAAAAAAATGTAAAGAAAATTTATAATTAAATTTCTTATTAACAGTAAATATTATAAACTTCACCCTAGAAAGCCTTAGAAAAAACAAAAAATGCTAATTTGTAAATATATATATTGCACAAAATATATATATATATATTAAATTTTGTGTCTAGAAATAAGTGGTGACAGCTATCCCTTTTATCATACTGCATTAAAAAACTGATGCGTTATGTCCGTAACGTGACTCTTTATTGTAGTCATGCCCTACTTGCTCAAAATGTCAGCTGACTTCTTTTTGGTACTAGGACCTAAAAGCATTTTATTGTACTAGTACCGAAAAGTATTGTACGTAAACAATGAAATGCTGTGCTTTAAAATTACATCAGCTGTAACTTCAAAAGGTTCGGCTGTTGTACAACCGATAGCAGCACTGTAGCGCATAGGTTATGCGTTAAAAATTTGTAGAAAAATTCATAATGTAATTTAATTAATTTAAGTGTTCGTGTGATTCTAGCGAAGTATGATAAAAATCTTTCACAACTCGCACCTAAAGTGCGTTTTGGTCGGCGTTGCCTCGCACATAAAACCACGATCTCGCTTCAAAAACAATCACTTTAGGTACTTGTGATGAAATAATACTATTATGGATTTAATAAGAATACACAAAATACTATCATTGTTACTCCCCAGTTTACAAACAGCTTTGCCAGCAGCCAAGCTAAAGATGAAGGACTGGACACATCTGAGATACGTTTATATTTGGATATTAAATTGTTCTCACGTTAGTTATTCAATGCAAGAGGTTGTAAGTACCAATTTAAGTAATTTAAAGGGTTGGGTCAGAAGTAGAGAGAAATCAGAAAGATATGGAGTGAGACGGAGTTATTGTTCTAACAGTCTAAACCAAGATTCTGGAAATGAAAATACTTAAGGACGGTGTATTGAAATTGTTTCAACCTATTCTAAATATTTATTTAGATTAAGTTTGAATTATGCAATATTAATTTTAGTTTTATTAGTAAACCTAGCTACCTTACGTTAATGAAGCCGAACTATTACAATTATAATTTGCAAACATTACGGAATTTAAATGAAGGTCTGCAGTAACTGACATAGAGAGAATTTACCATGTTTAAAAATTGTGAGACGGATGAAGTAAATAAATGTATTTGTTGATTCAACTTCAACAAGGAAATATTGCCAGTTCCGTACAGGAAGTAATATCCAGATAGCCGGATGTAGCCTCCATGATTAATTTCTATTATTAAACATTATGAATCGTGAGCTGGCTAAATTAAACAACTCATGTTTAATTAGTATACAATTTGTATTGAGAGCTTCGCTAATCAATGATATTGTTTCGATTTAATGTCATTTTGTAATTTCCTCAAGCAGTTGTGTAATATTATTCTTTTTCAATTTCAGATCGAGTCAATAAACTGTGGTGAAGATCCAGGTATGTTTTCTTATTTTATTAGTTGAATGAAATCTAATGAATAACATTGAATGGTAAATAATTATGAAGTACTATTGGAGGTGTAGGGGTAGCAGAGGTGCTAAAAGGACACAAAGTAATATTAAGAAAACCTGTCCACAGACTGAGTTTTACTAGTTGCTGTATGTTTAACCCCCGTCGCAAACAGAGGGGTGTTATAAGTTTAACTGTCTCTGGTATCGTAGCTCCCAAACGGATGAACCGATTTTAACTTATTTGTTTGAAAGGTGACTTGATCGAAAGTGTTCATAGCAATGATCCAAGAAAATCATGTTCAAACGTTTGAAGATCATCAACTCTTTTCTAGTAGTTGATGTGTCGGTGTTTTTTTTGAATTTTGTAATTATGATTATGTGTTAGTTCTTTAATAAATGGGTGTGGTGAAAGCTGAGCTGGCTGAAATACTAAAAATGTTGTAAATATGAGGAAATCTAGTGGCTGGGTAACTTGTATTTTTTTTAAAGATAAACTGTAAAAAATATATTAAAATAACGAATTAAGGAGACAGTGTGAGTAATATAAATTTATTAAAATGTTAAGCTATGAGACGAGTGTAAAAGGAGATTAGTATTAGGAGATAAACTGCCTTCGACCTTTGGTTGATCTGGGTAAACAGCTAACACAAATATATCAAATAAATAAATAATTATTTAATTTGTAGATATTCACCAATAACCATTTTTACCTTCCGCAAAACATTTTTATTTTTTAACAACAAATATTCCTATAAATATAAAATTTTATGTATAAATATAACCTAATGGTTAGAAAAACTAGTGTAGGTTATTTAAAAACACGCATAAATTAAAAGGAGAGGTTATGGTAAAAATTTTTGTATTTAGTTATATTTATTTACTTGTTTTTTGGTTCGAAAAGCATCCGTGTAAATAGACTTACACACTTATTTTCTCACTATACTATAGTAGACCTATAAAGAAAGTATAGTGATCGCAAAAAGTCGATGTTTAGATTTTTGTCGAAATATCCGTTTTGGGACCCCTTGAATCCAAAAAAAAGTGGTTTTTACAAAATGTATGTCTGAATGTCTGTATGTATACAAAGCTAGAGATAAAACTATTCGATCGATTTCGAACAAATTTGCACCAAACATGTCAGTTAGTCCTGCATAGATGCACGAAAAAAAAGATTTGAAATTTTTTGAAAAACAACCCCTTTTTTAGCACCCAAAAAATCATTTATTATTTTTTGACAAAAACATTTCTCTAACGAGTTTGATAAAATTTGGCTTATTTGTAGCCCTTAATGTACCCTACCATATGCAAAAAACAGCATATCTCTAAAAATTCTCGTTTAGTTAGTAATAATAATAATAACTGATTTTTGGTGTTTTTTTTTTACAAAATGGGTTTTTTTTTTCAAAAATGTTCAAAACCTTTTTTTGTGCATCAGCAAAGGCCTAACTGACATGTTTGGTGCAAATTTGTTCGAAATCGATCGAATAGATTTCTCTCTAGCTAATAATAGTAATATTTATTAGTTACTCTCTACTTTAATACAATTATGAAGAAACAGTGAATCTGTTTAATAATTTAAATATGTTTGTGAGAAAGTATGAGCTAGTTTTTGGTACCGTCTATTTTCCTAAATATTGGTATTCGGAATTACGACAGCAAGTATACTGTATAGTTAAGGTTTCAATGTATTGTCGCCAATAGTTCCCACGACATTTACTGAGACAATAAGATTGTCTCGAGCATTTCCTTATATTGCGACTAAACACATATTACACTATAATCGCTGCTAAATAATCGTCATTATATAAAATTAATCAAAATGTTTCCTTTATAAAATCGCCAAAGAAATTATTACTAAGCACGATGTGTTATTAAAACTAGATTACCTCACGAAACGATAAACCGATTAACATAAAATTATCTAAGATCCTTCATGAAAGCTCCTGTTGCATTATGGGAATGTAAGTTATTGTTGTAACAGAGTCATTAGCTGTAACGATATGTATTTCTGACTCTTATTGAAATGTGTGTAACGTATTATTAAAATGTATTATGAAATGTTATTAGTTATGATTCATGTTTATTTATAAGAGTGTGGCAATAAAGGAAGCTGGAAAGCATTTGCATTTAATTCAACAGATTGAGACGCCAGGATATAAATACTTGCATGATAATAAATATTTGTATGCAACAAAATATAAGTAACTTTATAAATGTATATAGCAAATATTTAAATAACAACTTTGCACAAGTAGAAAATAGAAAATAAAAACAGCTTATTTCAAAAGTGCGTTTTTTAAAGGATGTAAGATAAATACCTTAAGTTAAATGTACATTATAGTTAAACTGTATGACATTTTGAAAAGAATTCCCATTGGTAAAGAGTTGTTAGAGTTCCTTTATTATGCTCCTTTACATGTCGTTGCCGCGTTGGTTCTAATTTTAACTTAGATGTATTATTACGTAAGCTATACCACGTGAATCAAATCACCTTTGACCAAATTAAGTTCCCCAGGCGCCATTTTGAAACGGTTAAAAACATGTTTGTTTTTGAAAGACCTATTCAATAATGTGCTTCACGACTAACGCTACTATTTGGAGTTTTTGAGTTTTAATATATTTTTTCAAAATTGTATGTATTTTTAAAATTTGAAAATATTTGAGTAAGGGAAATTAATCACATTTTTGGAAAAGGTATCGTCTCATGAATCTAGGATAACAAATTGGTTCGTGTAGGCCATGTTATGTGGTAACAATAAAACTAACAGCAGAGCACTAATTTTGGTCGTTTTGGAACACCATGTACATTCGCTTAAGTTAAAACAATTTTTCCAAAATGATCAGTGAACAGAAACCTTTAAAAATGAGGTATCTCTTGACCTATCCTATATTTGAAAATTTTCCAAGAACGACCAACACCCCCTAAAAAAAGCACTTTTTTGTATTTTTGACGTTTAAAACATTTTTACTGCATTCTCTAGGGTCGAAATAGGGGAGTTTAAACGAAGGCTGCGGCTCATTTTGTTAAATCGATGTACATTGTGCACCGGTGGTATGATTCACCCTGTGTATTAATTATTCCCAAAAGCAAATCTGAATAAGAATTAAAACGTAAAACTCAATTTTGTTTGAGATCTTTACAGGACTGGGCTGGCGTAAAATATAAATTTTATAATTGTTCCTTCATTATGGTATTCAATATGTGC
>JAGFPH010001541.1:41014-86963 GCA_018207615.1 Philaenus spumarius
TAAAGCACTCTATACAATAAATATTATCTAAATTTTGTTGGAAATATTACATGTTTAAATTTTAAATTTACATAAATTCTATAAATAAAACGCTCTATTTTATCATTCATTAGTTGAAACACACTGGACTTAAACATTTATGTAAACAATACAGTTTTATTTTTATCATCTTTTGCATTCTGCTTTAAACGTAAGAATCCCTTAATAATGTTGCACGAAATATTTAAAAAATAATTTGTCTCTTGGAAAATATTATAAATTTAGATGTTTGAATTAAAACATAATAGAGCGCTCCAAAGCTTCCATTACGTGGTCACTGATGAGGTCACTATTATGGATTTTGTATAACTTAGGTTATCAAGAGTAAGGAATTTGAAGAAAATGTAAACTCAACTTAACCTACTATCACTGTCAGTAATCTATCTATCATTAACTACTTTATTCCCTAATGTCTACTCATTCGAAACCTTGCTACTCATGGAATCTCCAAATTCAATAGGTTAAGGCAATGCACATATACCTTGACCTTTAACCCCACAGATGACTTCTTCATTCATCTACAGTCGATTTATCCACATTCATCGCTGTACTTGACAAGGATAATGCGGGCGGGCGAAGGCTGTTCGTAGATTAACTCTAAAGTTGGTTTAATCTGCGGTTGCAACACCTAAATGAGACGATTAGACACTCGAGATGTGAATTGAAAGAGTAAACGTTCCCAGATGCAAAGTGATTAGACGGGTTTTCATTAAATGTAGAGAAAGTACAAAGAGGCGGGAACTATGTTTGAAATAAATGTTATTTAAATACTTTCTGGAATGTTGGTCAAGTTATATATTGCGCAAAGTTCAACGCTTTTCACGTCTGAATTCACATACTGGTGGAATTGAAAAGAGTTTCATTGTGTATGTTAAGTAGTTCAAAAATGTTGGGATACTTGTGACTTTAACTGTATATAATTATTGATAATTTTAGATTATCCACAATCATAAAATGGTTGATTTTGCGTTTTATCATAGAATATGATTTAGCCAGATGGTTTAGTGGTTTCCTATGCGATACAATGAGTGACTTATATGTGATCTATGTTTTAATGTATGTATAGCTATAACCAATAGCTATTAAAATAATATAATATATTACAATATATTGCTTGCCTTAAAATTTTCAATAGTTTACATCTGTTTCGCCTATTTATCAGGCATCATCAGAACTTGCAAACACTCTACACATTCCACTGATTAAACAAATTTAACAAAACAAATAATTCAACTTACATTTAGAACACTTATAAAAATTTAATGCGACAGTGTGTGACCGTTTAGTTGTGATTTTTTGCGTATTATTTATTTGTTAAATGCGTTTTTATAAACTATGTTTTTGATCAGTGTAATGTGAAAAGTGTTTTAAGTTCTGATGATGTCTAATGCGAAACAGCTGTAAACTCTTGACATTTTAAAGACTGCTAATGCAAGTAATAGATGTAATATTTATTACATCTATGTTTATTATCATTCAAAGAAGATGCAAATAGAAGCAGTCTCATTGCAGGATCATAAAGTCAAATTGTATTAAAGTTGTTTTAAATATTGTAAAATTTTAATATTTGTGAGCGCTTACGTCGGGTTTGATGTGTGTGTTTATCTTTGCTTTTATTGTATTGTGTTTGTATGTTTCTCTGACTTTGTATTTGTAACTAGCCTATGTTGATATTTTGTGTATATAAATTTTATTTTCCTTTCTTTGGGTCTAAACTTTTGATTTTGCTTTTACATTCTCACTATACTATAGTATAGAGAAAGTATAGTGACCGCAAAACAATCGATGTTGAGATTTTTGTGGAAATATCCGTTTTGGGACCCCCTGAGTCTAAAAAAGTGGTTTTTACAAAATGTCTGTCTGTATGTATGTATTTCTGTATACAAAGCTAAAGCGAAAACTATTCGATCGATTTCAAACAAATTTGCACCAGACATGTCAAGTAGGCCTGTATGCACGAAAATGGGTTTTGAAATTTTTTGAAAAACAACCCTTTTTTGGCAAAACAAACCCAAAAAATCTGTTATTATTATTATTATTAGCTAAACGAGAATTATTAGAAAGATTCGGTTTTTGCATCTGGTAGGGTACATTAAAGTACAAATAAGTAAAATTTTATCCAAATCGTTAGAGCCGTTTTTTATAAAAAAAAATATTTATTGTGTTTACTATGTGTTGTTACACGCGTTTGATTTTTTTTATTGATTTTGTTTTTTGATACATAGCTATTACTGTTTTGGTATGTGTCTTTGGTGTGGTTTGATTTTATTTCTTTGACCTCACATTTGCGTTTTTGTTTTACTTTAATACAGTTTTTTTTATTTTATGTTTATATTTTTTAATTTATTTTGGTTTTGCTTTGTTTATTATGTTTAATGTTTACCTCTTTGGCAGTTTTATCTGTTGATATTTTTTTTCTTTCGTGTAAGTTAATTTCTTGTTTTAGCTCGTTTATCTTTTTCTTTCGTTGCTTCTACTTCCATCTTTGTATTCGCTTTTTTTAATATTATATCATTCCCACATAATCAACACACATAATGCATTATTTTTTTAGTTATTTTGTTATTTAGGAAACTTTGAAGCTCTACTAAATTCAGCCGAAAAGAAAATTTCCGTCTGCAATCTTAAGGTCTTAAAATTAATGTTTTCTAAAACTACAACTTGTATTAAGTCCCTACTTGTAATTAATTAATCTATCCGGCCCACTTTGTTGCCCATAAACAACCCAATAATGTCCTCTAACAAGAATCAAAGTAATCGGAAAGTAACTCATTTCAAGTCTTTGTGGCAGCACGGAGCCAAAGAGGACAATTCTATGACTCAATCTAATTCTAACCCCGACCAGAGTGGTTTAACTTTCAGACACAATGGGTTCTTAAGACAATCGAATTGCTTTCATCGGGTCAAAACAATACTTTCGGAATGATTTGTCACAACTTGGAAAACAATGGTTGCTCTCGATACTAAGACTGTTATTGTGTGGGGGATTTCGGAAAGACTGCTTAAGACACTGCGAGAACAGATTGCTGAAAGTTATTTGGGTACATTACCGTTGGTAATTTCTTCTTGTTTAATTGACTTTTAACATTGAACATAATTTGTGTGTGCCTAATGTTTCATTGAGTATGTCTTCCTGGCTAAAGTAATTTAATGATAAAAATGAAACAAAACCTACATACACACAACTGTATGAACAAAATTCACCAAAAACTAAGTAAAAATAAATATGAAAATCATACGTCATCTTAAACTCTGTTTTTTCTTCTCTTTTTATTTTAATTTAGAGATATGCAGCCTTAAAACGGGCAGACCCATGGAGGCTGCATTACTCATTCATTTTTGTCTCTTTTTCTCTTCTTAAGTTTTTTCTGTTGTTGTGTCTATTAATTTTTTTTTATTGTTTTAGTATTTAGAAGTACTATTGTTTTGTTTTTTGTCTCTTTTGTGTATTTTATAGTATTTAATGTATTTCTTCTTAAGTTTTTTGTTGTTGTTGTGTATATTAATTTTTTTATTGTTTTAGGATTTAGAAGTAATATTGTTTTGGTTTTTTCTCTTTTGCGGTATTTTATAGTATTTTATGTATTATTGTGTCTTTCTTATTGTAATAAAAAGAATGAAAAAAAAAAAAATAAAAATGAAAAAAAAATTTGCTCATTCATTAAATTTTGTTAATCCCTTGTACTACTTTTTCAGTCCCGAGTGTAATGTTTGTGATACGCCCTTATCCGTCCGTATACCTCTATTTATCACCACGAAAATATCTTCACTTTACATTTAAAACTCTGTATAGAGATAACGTTTGGTAGAGTATGTTCTATTAACTGGGAATAAATAACTAATTGAAAACAGCAAAATATTGGTAATAAACTGGGTAAACCGTACCGTACCACCAGTTGACACCAAGCTTTGTCAAAATTGTTTTAAAAACAAACAAGCGTCAACACCTTAAGGGATATCCTGTACTAACCATTACCGATAACCATTATGGAAATAAACTATACATTGTGATTGGTACTGATAAAAGTCTACCGATATATAGAATTACTGGCCAATGAACAGATTAAAAATATATTTTTCGTACAATTATTGCAAAGGTTTAGATTTTTCAGTGTATCCTGCATTTACAACCTACAATCCTGCATTTTTTAGAAATATTTCCTTTTTAAAAACCTTTTAAAAATAACAAAACATCATAATGTATAACTTTGCTTGTCTGTACACCAGGATCAGCCATACACATCAGAAATAAGGATAGTGCATCTAAATTCCCATTACAATCTCGTCAAACTCTCCAACGTAATAAATCCACGTCGTACACAGTTAAGTAATACATACTTTCCACAGACTGATGGGCTGACGGACAGACCAACAGAACGTGCAAATGACCAGCTTTGTACGCATCACTACCTGACAAACAAAACCGGCAATGCCTCATGAATCCCAATGAACTTGGCACACAGCGCAATCTCTTTGCAACATATCGAAAGTGCTTTTCGGTTTCACTGTGACACAATCCGGCCTAATTGTGGTCAGCTGTTCCTTGTTCCGCGTAATATTGTGTTTTATGTAAATATATGGAGAAACACGAACTGTAACTTTGTGTGGGAGTTGTTTGCTTGGTCTGAAGATGTTTTTATAGGATTGTGACTCAACAATCGGTGCGCTTCTTACAATTCAACGAGTGTATCAACATTGCACAATGCCGTTTGCATTAGTATTCAGATGGAGTAAAACAGTTACCTCAAATTTATTTTTAAAATATACTTTCTTATTAGTAATAATAGTTTCACGGAATACTTCTGTATGATATTTTAATTAGAAAATCGTATCAGAAGAAACGTATATAACGACAGTGAAATTAAAGAAATAAAAACTAAGACTGTAAAACAAAAACAAAGATAAAAACAAAAGTGAAAAAAAAGAAATTTGAATTTTCTAATGTAAACAACAAAAAACAGAGAAATAAATAAATGCAGAAAAAGAAAACAACAAAAAATAGCAATACGTAAAACAAGAATACAGTTTTAAACAGAAAGAAACCCACTGAAAAAGACGAACATAAAAGTGAAATATAATACAACACACAATAAGAAAAAATACAGATATAAATGTAAGCACGCAAAAATGTAGATTTAAATAATCATATCTTATACTTGATAGACTACTGATTATCGACAGTGCACTTACTTATGAAGTTTGAAAAAAGTTGTTAAAAATCTTGTTTTATAATTAATTGTTTGGTTGAATTCTTTTGATAGTTTTTCAAATAATAAAACGTTATCAGAACAAATGCATACAAAGACAGAAAACAAAACAAGGTAATGGAGAAAATATAAAAACCAACAAGATAATAAAGACAAACGTGATGAAAAAAAAACCAAGACTATAAATCAGACATAAAAATAAAAACAAAAGTGAAAACTAAATATAAAGGTATAAACAACAAAAGACAGAGGATGAAAGAAATGAAGAGAAATATCAAAAAACATAAAGTAAATACACGAACATAGCCCATGCACAAAGAAACGCAATGAAAAAGATCAAGGTAGAGATGAAATAAAATTCGAAAACAAAATACATAGTAAGATAAAGAAAAATATAAAGAAAACCATTAAAAACTTTACTTCAAAAATCAAAACTTAAACAGGTATAGTCTACTGAAGATCGCTCTTACTTATGGAGTTTGAATTCAATGTTGTTAAAAACATATAACTTGTTTTATATACAGTGTTAATGTCTTATCTCTGTCATCATTGGTAAATCGTATTATTACTAAAAAAAAATAATCTATGTAAATAGAAAACCTTCTTGGATTGTATGGAATTTCAAATAGTTAAAAATATCCTATCTTATTTTGTATATGCATTTTTAAAACGGTCTGGTTTTGACACTTAATCTTCGAACGTTTTAGGTTTGATATTGTCTTTTTATATAAAATTAATGATAGCCTATGTTACTCAGGGATAGTGTAGCGTTTTATTAGTAAAAGTATTTTTTCAATCGGTTCAGTAGTTCCATAGATTACCCCCTACATACAAACAAACAAACAAATTTCACCTCTTTACAATAATAGTATAGATGTTAAGAAAATAATTTCTTAGTTTTTATTCGTTTATACTTTTCACCATTTGTTTACCGACATAATACAATATCGCCAACAGTTCTAGGTATTATTACAATTCTCACCATATTTTCACATAACAATATATAATACGGTAGCAATACGGGCCGGCCACTACAAAGCAGTGTTCAAACTATAAATAATATCACAGTTACAGGGCACAATTCAATGAACCATGCATGACGTATATACTCAGGTAGCACTCTAGTATCACACTTCAATGCACTCTCCGCTGTCACAATGAGGGATATAACCAGAACTATATTATTCATGTTTTGTCTGTTCAACAATTTAAGCGGACGGTATTATGCACGTGTTGGTTTTGGTTTTAAACAGTAAAACAATTCAGAGCATCTCCATTGTAATACTATGGACAATATTTTAAACCATTAGAAACAAATTAAAACATTGTATTTACCATGCTTTAATACAATGTACCACACACTGTATTCATCGCTGTAATACACTGTTTACCGATTCTGTATTATGATTTTATATATATTACTATTATGTGTAATACAATTTCTTTAATAAAATATGAGTTTAAAAACATTTTTCGGAAGATTTTTATTTTTTAGCATTACATTTACTTTCTTTTACTCTTTTATGATGCAAATTAACAAAATTTGTTTAGACAATTAAGCAATATGAGAAAAAACATAATGTTATACCATAGACTTGGTATATTTTGTATAATATGTATTTTCATTACATCTAGAAAAGTTTAAAAAAACACTCAAAAAGACGAGCCTTTAAAAAAAAATTAATAAAACTGTAATTTTTGTTTTATCCAAAGGTATTTTTTTCTAAACAAATCATTCTCAAAATACGGTATATGTATTTAGGTCTAAATGCTGATATTTTACAAATTATATTATTAAGCCTTCAAACAAATAAGGCAGAAATTAGACTAGTAAAAATGTAAAAAATGTAAAGCTTAGAGCTTCATTTGCATATAATCAAGATAAAGCAATTTTATTTATTAAAATTGCTCAAAAAATAATAAAACTGTGTTCTAATCCCATTTTGGTCCACTTCGGATAATTTTGTTCGATACAAGTTATATGTGTTTATGTGTGTTAAAGATTAAAAAAAAATAATAATAAGATTTACATAATATCCAATAACTATATATATTAAAAAGTATTCGTAATAAAAATGAAGAGCATTCCTAAAAAAATAAACATTGATGTTAAATTCAAAGGAAATATTTTTATTTATTTTATATTTCAAGCCTCTGGATTATTATTTTAAATATATTTATTGCATTTACCTTTATAGTTGTGTTTAAAATAATATTTTTTAAATTTTACTTAACTACGACCGTTTTATCTGCACACAGTCATCTTTAGGTTTCGCGCTTATCATGAACACAACAAATACACGAACATATAAACATAATACACATTTTAAAACATATACAGTTCACAGAGTTTACTACATGAGTTATAGTAAATATATGTTTTGGGTCTGTATACATCCTATTACCTTGTCCTCATTCAGTTCAATATTCAGAAATATTTCTAACTTTTCAAATACTTTTAGAGAACGAGACCAAATTCCTTAGATGGTTTTTTGTCTTAAGGGTCGGATCTAGCTGTCGGCCATGTTGGCTGAATCTCCATAAGACCAATGTTAAATTAAAATCCAAATTTTTCCTTTATTTTTGATCCGATAATTATGAACGATGTGTCATTTTAAAGCTATGGCCAACATGCATGCAAATGGCTTTTCCAAAACTAAGAGAAACATTTCGTTTAATATTTATTAACAATTTAAAACATTGATTTTTAATATTTTTTTATGTTGTCACTATTAATTATAGCGAAAACCAACCAAGCCATTCGCATGAAAAATTTCGTCCCCAAGAGTTTTTTTAAACGCTATTTGAACAATTGAGGGTTTTTAATGGATTTAGGATGAGCAATGTCCGTGTAACCTACAGCCGCTATAGGGTGATTTTAAATAGTTTTTACGTTGTAACTATTAATTGGAGCGAAAAATTACCAAGCCATTCGGATGAAGAATTTTGACCCCAAGAGTTTGGTATTTTTTTTTTTAAACGCTATTTGAACAATTGCGGGTTTAAATGGATTTAGGATGAGAATGTCCGCGTAACCTACCGCCGCTACGCTGGAGTCGCAGGTTGCTTTCTGTTTTACTAGAGCCGACCCTTAATTTTGCAAATGATAAAACCTTTTAATTATCAGAATCTTATTCGTATTTTAGTTAGAATTATTAAATAGTACAATCCGGTTAACGAAATATGTAGCGAATTCTTTAATACAAAACGTGAAAATAATATTACCGGAATAGGTGTAAGCATACATAGCAGTCGTAATGTATCATTACAGAAAATAAAAATCGTACGCCTACTTTAGGTTTAGAATATAAAATGTATTTAACCCTTGAATGTTACAGATTGGGTGCGCCAATCGATCATCTCCTTTAATATCAAAAGGTGAAAGATACAATGTAAGCCTACATGCAGTAACATTACATTTTTCTTTATAGAAGAGAAAATCCACATCCAACTTTAATATTAGAACAATCATACTGTTTCTAACAATATATTCAAGGTTACCTCAAAGTTCTTCCGTAATCAACGGTAGCAGAGATTTGTTAAATATCGTTACTAATATGGCCGTCACTGTTACCGTAATGAAGAGTCAATGACTTGCAACGTAAAGGCGTAACGTTGACTAAGTATACAATGACTTAAACAATATTTACAAGGTTAAGCAGCCATGTTTAGAGTAAACGAGTGCTTAATAACCGTCCTGAACTTTTCAGTGTCAGTAGTATTTTTTAATTTTATTATTTCTTTTTTTTTTACTTCTGCATTTCG
Source organism: Philaenus spumarius (assembly GCA_018207615.1). Lineage (NCBI taxonomy): Eukaryota > Metazoa > Arthropoda > Insecta > Hemiptera > Aphrophoridae > Philaenus > Philaenus spumarius. The sequence goes on from JAGFPH010001541.1 coordinate 50,026, forward strand.
TGTCAAGAGTTGTTTTATATAAGCAGTAATTCTGTTTTAATTGTAATTTGTTTACTGATTTAAAGTTAAAACTATCAACATGAAAATATTTTAATTTAATTTATAATAAATAAATAAAGTAAAAATTATTTTACTAAACAACTTTTGAATAACACAACTTGAGCCCCGTTGTAGCTAAATGCACTGAAAAAGGCTAATTTGTTGCTAAAACCATTACAAACATTTTTGTGAAAATGGTATTTTGTATTTTTATTTTTGAAATAATATTTCTCACGAGTCAAGCTGGATATTTATAAAAATTATCTGCCGCCAAACGTTAAAATCATATCAAGAAACACTACAAATTGTGTCGTTTGAGATATTGTCGTTATGGAAAATATTGTTTTGGGAAGAAAATTAACAACTATTTTAGAAAAATATTTTAAAAAAATTAGGACACGTTAAAAATGTAATTTGAGAAATAAATTTCAACACATAATTAATTTGATGTTATTAAGTTACTAACATAATGCAAATTACAAATCGTATTGATATAGAATATCCTGCGAGATATGTGTTGGCACATATTGAATACCATAATGAAGGAACAATTATAAAATTTATATTAATTTATATTTTACGCCAGCCCAGTCCTGTAAAGATCTAAAAAAAAATTGAGTTTTACGTTTTAATTCGTATTCAGATTTGCTTTTGGGAATAACTAATATACAGGGTGAATCATACCACCGGTGCACAATGTACATCGATTTAATCAAATGAGCAGCGGCCTTCGTTTAAACTCCCCTATTTCGACCCTAGAGAATGCAGTAAAAATGTTTTAAACGTCAAAAATACCCAAAAGTGCTTTTTAGGGGGTGTTGGTCGTTTTTGGAAAATTTTCAAATATAGGATAGGTCAAGAGATACCTCATTTTTAAAGGTTTCTGTTCACTGATCATTTTGGAAACATTGTTTTAACTTATTCGAATGTACATGGTGTTCCAAAACGACCAAAATTAGTGCTCTGCTGTTAGTTTTATTGTTACCACATAACATGGCCTACACGAATCAATTTGTTATCCTGGATTCATGAGACGATACCTTTACCAAAAATGTGATTAAGTTCCCTTACTCAAATATTTTCAAATTTTAAAAATACATACAATTTTGAAAAAATATATTAAAACTCAAAAACTCCAAATAGTAGCGTCAGTCGTGAAGCACATAATTGAATTTGCTTTCAAAAACGAAATTTTTTTAACTGTTTCAAAATGGCGCCTGGAAAACTTAATTTTCTCAAAGGTGGTCTAATTCACGTGGTATAGCTTACATAATAATACATCTAAGTTAAAATTAGAAGCAACGCGGCAACGACATGTATAGGAGCATAATAAAGGAACTCTAACGACTCTTTAACAATGGGAATTCTTTTCAAAATGTCATATAGTTTAACTATAAAGTACATTTATTTTAAGGTATTTATCTTACATCCTTTAAAAAACGCACTTTTGAAATAAGCTGTTTTTATTTTCTATTTTCCACTTATGTAAAGTTGTTATTTAAATACGTGCAATATACATTTATAAAGTTACTTATATTTTGTTGCATTCACACATTTATTACCATGCAAGTATTTATATCATGGCGTCTCAATCTGTTGAAGTAAATGCAAATGTTTTCCAGCTTCCTTTATTGCCACACTCTTATAAATAAACATGAATCATAACTAATAACATTTCATAATACATTTTAATAATACGTTACACACATTTCAATAAAAGTCAGAACTAAATATCGTTACAGCTAATGACTCTGTTACAACAATAACTTACATTCCCATAATGCAACAGGAGCTTTCATGAAGGATCTTAGATAATTTTATGTTAATCGGTTTATCGTTTCGTGAGGTAATCTAGTTTTAATAACACATCGTGCTTAGTAATAATTTCTTTGGCGATTTTATAAAGGAAACATTTTGATTAATTTTATATAATGATGATTATTTAGCAGCAATTATTGTGTAATGTGTGTTTAGTCTCAATATAAGAAAATGCTCGAGACAATCTTATTGTCTCGGTAAATGTCGTGGGAACTATTGGCGACCATACATTGAAACCTTAACTATACAGTATACTTATACAAGTTGCTGTCGTAATTCCGAATACCAATATTTAGGAAAATAAACGGTACCAAAAACTACCACATACTTTCTCACAAACATATTTAAATTCTTAAACAGATTTACTGTTTCTTCATAATTGTATTAAATTAGGAGAGTAACTATTAAATACCATTATTATTAGCTAGAGATAAAACTATTCGATCGATTTCGAACAAATTTGCACCAAACATGTCGGTTGGGCCTGTATAGGTGCACAAAAAAAGGTTTTGAAAATTTGTGAAAAAAACCCCATTTTGGCAAAAAAAAAACAGTTATTATTATTATTACTAACTAAACGAGAATTTTTAGAAAGATGCTGTTTTTTTTTCATATGGTTGGGTCATTAATGGCTACAAATAAGCCAAATTTTATCAAACTCGTTAGAGACATTTTTTTGTCAAAAATAATAAATGATTTTTTGGGGTTTTTGGCCAAAATGGGGGTTGTTTTTCAAAAAGTTTAAAAAACTTTTTTCGTGCATCTATGCAGGACTAACTGACATGTTTGGTGTGAATTTTTTCGAAATCGATCGAATAGTTTTCTCTCTAGCTTTGCATACGTACAGACATTCAGACATACAGACATACATTTTGTAAAAAACACTTTTTTGGACTCAGGGGGTCCCGAAACGGATATTTCCACAAAAATCTCAACATCGATTTTTTGCGATCACCATACTTTCTATATCGGTGGGTCGGCAATTTTCATCAAAGATAATATAATCCACCACGAAGAACTAGAAGTAAAAGTAACGGAGGTAATGATGCAAGTGACGACGGTAACTATCCACACTAACAATAAAGAGATTAAAGTGTCAGCCATTTATTGTCCACCTAGGCATTTCCCGAGGAAAGACGACTATCTGAAGCTTTTCAAGAATCTTGGTGATTATTTTATGATTGGTGGCGATTTTAATGCAAAGCACACGTTCTGGGGCTCCAGACTGGTGACTGCAAAAGGAAGGGAACTTTACCAGGCAGGAAGAGAGCTTAAATGCCGTTTCGAGTCCACGGGATCACCGACATACTGGCCATCTGATCCGGCTAAGGTCCCTGATCTGATCGATTTTTTCGTGGTGAAAGGCATCGGTGGCGAGTTTATGAATGTGAGGAGTAATGAGGAACTCTCTTTCGATCATTCGCCGGTGATTCTCACTCTAGGTGAATCTATAATGCAGAAGCAACATTTACCTGCTCTGATCAATAAGAGGACTGACTGGAACATGTTCAGATGTAAAATGGAACAGTTTGTCGACTTGCAGGCAAAAGTTGATACAAAAGCACAAATTGATGCTGAAGTGGAACAGTTTATTGCTGATATACAGCAGGCAGCGGAGGAAAGTACATCTCATAGCAGTGGTAATAAAAATAGAGCAATAAGTTATCCAATGGAAGTGAGAGAGTTGATCTTGGAAAAAAGAAAAGCACGCAGGAAATGGCAACAATCCAGACATGCTGAAGATAAATCAAAGGCCAACAAACTTAGTAATGAACTGAAGAAACTCATCCGATCTGTAAAGAACGAATCTATAAATAGGTTCCTAAGTGAGATAACGGCAGGAGTTGATTCTGATTATTCTCTCTGGAAAGCAGCCAAAAGGATAAAAAGACCTAAAACCCAGAATCCACCATTGAGGATGTTTAATGGTCAATGGGCACGCAGTTCAAAACAAAAAAAGGCTGATCTTTTCGCTGAACACTTGAAAAGTGTCTTTCAACCTTTGCCTCAACAATCTCAACAAACAAAAAAAAAAAAGAAAATATAAAAAGAATCAATAAATTTGATGAAGAAAAAATTCCCCCTGTCTTTATGAAGGAATTATTAAATATAATTAATTGTAATCTCAGCAGTAAAAAAGCACCAGGGTATGATTTAATAACATCTCAAGTAATAAAAGAACTACCCGTGATAGCTGTGCGTAAGTTACTTAAAATCATAAATTCTTGCTTTAAATTGATGTATTTTCCTAAACATTGGAAAATTGCCGAAGTGGTTCTTATACCCAAGCCAGGAAAATCGCCATACGAGGTTTCATCTTATAGATCTATTTCTCTATTACCTATTTTTTCGAAAATAATGGAAAAATTATTCTAAGGAGGTTAATGAAAGTCGTTCCAGACAGAAAACTAATCCCTATGCTCCAATTCGGATTTAGAGCGAAGCACTCAACAATTGATCAAGTCCATCGCATTACTAATGTAATTGAGAAAACGCTTGAAGAGAAGAAGGTCTGTGCAGCAGTCTTTCTTGATGTGGCTCAAGCTTTTGATAAAGTTTGGCATGAGGGTCTGAAATATAAACTTAATCAGGACCTTCCCCGACAGTATTTTGAAATTCTCAATTCGTACATTACAGATAGGTACTTTCGTGTTAGACATGATGGCAAGTTTTCAAAATTGGAAAAAATAACGGCAGGAGTGCCTCAGGGAAGTGTTCTTGGGCCAACCCTTTATTTACTATTTACTCGCGATATACCTCAGGATAATAATACCACCATGGCAACCTTTGCCGATGATACTGCTATTTTAGCTGTTGGTAAAGATGCCGACGTGGCAACGGTTAAATTGCAGAGAGCTGTAGCTAGTGTAAATGAATGGACTAAATGCTGGCGCATTAAAATAAATGAGGAAAAATCTAAGTTTATTCACTTTACCAATAGAAGGCAAGTTCCAATACCGCTTATTATCAATGATAAAATATTATCTCATTCAAATTCTGCAAAGTATCTTGGTATGACCCTTGATACCAAGCTGAAGTGGAAGGAACATGTTAAGAAAAAGAGAGAAGAACTGAATATAAAATATAGGCAGTTTTACTGGCTGTTAGGAAGAAACTCTGAACTGTCGGTCCATAACAAACTCCTAATATATAAACAGGTACTCAAGCCTGTATGGTCATACGGCATTCAAATTTGGGGATGTACGAAGTTGACAAATATTAATATAATTCAGAGATTTCAAAATAGAGTCCTCAGAGATATAGTTCAAGCTCCATGGTACATCCGGAACTGTGATCTACACCGTGATCTAAACATGATCTCAGTGAAAGATGAAATAAAGAAGGTGGCCCTTAGGCATAATCATCGTCTCCAGGTCCATGTTAATCTGGCCATGAAAACAATGACTGACATTCATGATGTTCGCCGCCTCAACAGAACCAAACCCAAGGATTTGGCTCGGCAAGAAGAATAACAAACTTTATATTAAATTAAGTGTTAATGTTAAAAGTTAGGAGTCTATATTGTTTATGCTAACTCTGCAAATGTGATTTTATTAGCGAAATTAGTCTTTAGTCGATCCTAAAGGATTGGTCAAGATTTGTAACGTTTATTTGATTAAACTCTGTTTATAACAATATATAAAAAAAAAAAAAAAAAAAAAAAAAATACTTTCTATATAGGTCTACTATAGTATAGTGAGAAAGTAAGTGTGTAAGTCTATTAACACGGATGCTTTTCGGACCAAAAAACAAGTAAATAAATATAACTAAATACAAAAATGTGTACCTTAATCTCTCCTTACAATTTATGCGTATTTTTAAATAACCTACACTAGTTTTTCTAACCATTAAGTTATATTTATACTTAAAAATTATATCTTTATATGAATATTTGTTGTTAAAAAAATATTAGTTTTTTGCGAATGGTAATAATGGTTAATTGTGAATATCTAAAAATTAAGTAACTATTTATTTCTTTGATATTTTTGTGTTAGCTGTTTACCCACATCAACCAATGGTCGAAGGCGTTTATCTCCTAATACTCTACTTTTACACTCGTCTCATAGCTTAACATTTTAATAAATTTAAATTACTTACGTTGTCTCCATTATTCGTTATTTTAATATATTTTTAACAGTTTAACTTTAAAAAAAATAAAAGTTACCCAGCCACTAGATTTCCTCATATTTACAACATTTTTAGTATTTCAGCCAGCTCAGCTTTCACCACACCTATTTATCAAAGAACCAACACATAATCATAAATACAAAATTCAAAAAAAAAAAAAACACCGACACTCAACTACTAGAAAAGATTTGATGATCTTCAAACGTTTGAACAGATTTTCTTGGATCATTGCTATCGAAAGTGTTCACTTTCGATCAAGTCACCTTACAAACAAATGAATCAAAATCGTTTCATCCGTTGGGGAGCTACGATAATACAGACAGTTAAACTTATAACACCCCTCTGTTTGCGTCGGGGGTTAAAAATAGTTTTAATATACAGCAACTAGTAAAACTCAGTCTGTGGACAGGTTTTCTTAAAATTGCTTTGTTTCCTTTTAGCACATCTGCTACCCCAACACCTCCAATAGTAGTTCATAATTATTTACCAATTTATGTTATTCATTAGATTTCGTTCAACTAATAAAATAAGAAAACATACCTGGATCTTCCTCACAGTTTATTGGCTCGATCTGAAATTGAAAAAGAATAATATTAAATAACTACGTGAAGAAATTAAATAAACGGTATCAGGAAACTGACACATACTTTCTCCCTCATTATAGGAACTTAATTTTTTATTTTTAAGAGTAATTTTCCCATAAAAATCCATAAAATAACGGAAAAACCATCTTTTCTCAAAAACAGCTCAAACGATTTTGATTAAAATTTTATAGTTCATAGTACTATAGGTCCCTAATAAACTATAAAATTTTAATCAAAATCGTTAGAGCCGTTTTTGAGAAAAGTTGATTTTTCCGTTATTTTAAGGGTTTTTATGGGAAAATTACCCTTAAAAATAAAAAATTCACAAAAAGGAAAAAGACGCCTGGAGATACCGTGGATTAGTACCTCCATACCAAATTTTATCAAAATCGGACGACTGGTTTAGGCTTTAGGTCTGATAACATCCACACAGACACACAGACACACACTTTTTTAGGTTCAGGGAGACCCAAAACGGATATTTCCACCAAAAACTCAAACTCGAAAATTTTGACGAGTACAATACTTTCTCCATATACTATGGTATAGGGGGAGAAAGTAAAAATGGCACTAAATCGAAACAGTATCATTGATTAGCAAAGCTCTCAATACAAATTTTAGAATAATTAAACATGAGTTGTTTAATTTAGCCAACTCACGATTCATAATGTTTAATAATAGAAATTAGTTACGGAGGCTTCATCCGGCTATCTGGATATTACTTCCTGTACGGAACTGGCAATATTTCCTTGTTGAAGTTGAATCAACAAATACATTTACTTCATCCGTCTCACAATTTTTAAACATGGTAAATTCCCTCTATATCAGTTACTGCACCTTACTTTAAATTCCGTAATGTCTACAAATTATATTTTTTAATTGTTCGGCTTCATTAACGTAAGATATATAGGTGTACTAACAAAACTAAAATTAATATTGCATAATTCAAACTTAATCTAAATAAATATTTAGAATAGGTTGAAACATTTTCAATATACCGTCCTTAACTATTTTCCTTTCCAGGATCTTGGTACAGGCTGTTAGAACAATAACTCTGTCTCACTCCATATCTTTCAGATTTCTCTCTACTTCAGACCCAACCCTTTAGGTTCTTTAAATTGGTACTTACAACCTCTTGCATTGAATAACTAACGTGAGAACAATTTAATATCTAAACATAAACGTATCTCAGATGTGTCCCGTCCTTCATCTTTAGCTTGGATGCTGGTAAAGCTGTTTGTAAACTGGGCATTAACAATGAGAGTAATTTTTCTATTCTTATTAAATCCATAATAGTATTATTTCATCACAAGTACCTAAAGTGGGTGTTTTTGAAGCGAGATCGGGGTTTTATGAGCTAGGTAACTCGACTTTAGGTGCGAGTTATGAACGATTTGTATCATACTTCGCTATAATCACACGAACACTTAATTAATTAAATTACACTGTGAATTTTTCTACAAATTTAAAACGCGATTTAACCTATGCGCTACAGTGCTGCTATCGGTTGTAAAACAGCCGAACTTTTTGAAGTTACAGCTGATGTAATTTTAAAGCACAGCATTTCATTGTTTACGTACAATACGTTTCGGTCCTAGTACAATAAAATGCTTTTAGGTCCTAGTACCAAAAAGAAGTCAGCTGACATTTTGAGCAAGTTGGGCATGAATACAATAAAGAGTCTCTTTACGGACATATCGCATCAGTTTTTTAATGCAGTATGATAAAAGGGATAGCTGTCACCACTTATTTCTAGACACAAAATTTAATATAAATATAGTTATATATATATTTTGTGCAACATATATTTACAAATTAGCTTTTTTTTTCTAAGGCTTTCTAGGGTGAAGTTTATAATATTTATTATTAATAAGTAATTTAATTATAAATTTTCTTACATTTTTTTAATAATTATTATTGTTATATTATATGTTCTTTTAGATTAAACATTAGTATAGTTCAACAGAATTAAATTAAATATTAATGTAGTTCAACATAATTAGATTAAACATTAGTATAGATCAACAGCATTAGATTAAACATTAGTATAATTCAACATAATTAGATTAAACATTAATATAGTTCAAAAGAATTAGATTAAACATTAATGTAGTTCAACATAATTAGATTAAACATTAGTATAGTTTACCATAATTAGATTCAACATTAGTATATATCAACAGAATTAGATTAAACTTTATTAGTATAGTTCAAGAAAATTAGATTAAACATTAATATAGTTTAACAGAATTTTCTTTTATTATCTCGGTTTAAGTTTTTAGTTCATTATTGATTGATTACAAACAATTGCCTCTCTCTTTATCCCTCCCACCTCTCTCTCTTGCTTTCTATATCTTTGCACTATTATGCAGGAAAGTCGACGCATCCTAGTTCCGAATTATTTAATTGCATCTTTTTTTGTATTTTTCTTCACAATTATTAAATATATAAATGTTTACTGTTTTCTATATTATATTTTACTTTGTCATTATTGTACGTACAGTATGCTTTTTGTTTAAATTTAAGCCTATAAATTCTTGTTTATAAAACATTTAATACTGTGTGTTGGGTTTGGGTGGAAGATAGCTTTAAATTGTCCCCAACAAATTATTAAATTCATTCATTATCTCTCCACGCTAGTCGAACTTTTTATCATTCTTTTTTTACGTTAATACTACATGTTTCGGGTTTCTACATTAGTTTAGACATTTAAGTTTCCAGAAATGTTGGTATCAAATACGTATAAAATGTTTCTCATTTATTTTCAAAGAATAAGACATGTCATGCCTTTTATGACTTGTGCCTGTTATGACTTATGCCTTTTACAAAATTAATAAAAGGCACAAGTTAGTCTATTACGGATTTAGGAATAATCGGTAATCATAAAAAGAAAATAAGTAATGGCACGACAAATTTAGTGTGATTTTGAGATAAATAAGATCTAGGTGAACGGCATTTAATGGAAATAATTTGAAAGTACTGTACGGATAAAGCATGATAAAAGTAGATATTCGTCGGATAGTCAGCGGTAAATCTTTTCCACAATAGCTTCTATTTGCTCTGACTGCTTGGTGTTAAAAAAACATCCGTTCATCAGTAATCTCGAAAATAAAGCGAAATAAATTTACGAAAATAAAAAAGAAATTTTGTAGAAAAAGTGGAAAGATTCTACAAGGGTTTTCAAAAGAAAACTTGAGATGCTCGAACCTAGCACCTCTCACGTATTAAACTAGGAAGAACAAACAATGTCTATTACAGTCAACATATAAGTTTAACAATCAATTAAGAGAGTTCAACGGAGCAATCGAAAAAGAGATTTTTATAAATGGCAAAATGACAAAACGTAGGAGAATGAAGAAAAGCAGATTGAATCCAAGATAACAATTATGAGAACCACATTCGAGAAAAGTTTTAGTGTTTCTGTATTTTTTTTTTTTTTTTTGTGCCCATCATAGTTTTTTTTATGGAAAATGCTGTAACACAAATAGAAGAGCCAACGTTGATAGCTGACTTGAACATACTACAGTTCAAACATCCGTATATTGAAATGACATCCTACTAACTTACCAGTCACAAACACCATGAATAGTTAATAAATAATTAAAGCATAACAAACAAAAGAAATAGTGGAGAACGCAAGGCAATGAAATAATATGCAAAAAAAAAATATATATATATATATATAAAGCTTTGAAAATTTAGTAAAAGTTATATACAAATAATGAAATAGGAGAGGAGTACTGGAAAGAAAAAAAATAACTACAACTGCATATAAAAATTAAGGAGATAATAAATTAAAACTCGGTAAATAAAGTATACAGGTGGGAATATGCGGCATAAAATTTCAAATAAAAATGTAATTCCATAACAATATAAAACGAGTAGCCAGTTTAAATTACTAAACTAAAAACACGTATATACCATTTTTTAAACAGATGATATTACGCGCTAACAATCTGTCAGGTTGGATATCCTGCGAGACTTAATCAACACATCAATCATGTTGGCAGCACTGATATCAATCACAATTATATTAGAGAAATTCCCAGCAGGTGAAGCAATAACTCAGGCTCATGTTTGGAATAACAATAATCTAACTTAAAACTTTGCCACTGCTTATGAAGTTCATTAATCACATGCAACTAATGTCGACCTGTTTAGCCCTCTGCGCATGAGCAGACGTGTCGCATGTGCTTTTAAAGATTGATAGTGGACTTTAAATTATAATCTGTAACACTGATTATTTAAAGCGTATGATTTCTCGCACATGCTTATAAATAGATAAATCGTACAAATATAATTAGTAAATTGAATTATATTTGGAAAAGAAAGTGGTTTATTTGAAGATCGTCATCAAAACCACTTAATTATACCAAACCTTCGAGTTTCTATACAGTGAAAATATATATTTTTTTAAACCAACATATCATAATAAAATGAATAAAAATCTTCTGTCCTTACAAAACTGATAAATATTATATAGTTTATATCATCCTAATTTGATTTGTAAACCAATTGAGAGAACAAAGAAATTATAACATTTTACTTACACTGTATATTCTAAACAAATAAAGATTGAAACTTAAATAAGTATTTCATTGGGTCTTTTGACATCCATCGCTGAATACAGCAGATATTTTTTGCTTCAAATGGGTAAAATAAAAATGAATATGTAGCAGCACCCAGTTCTCTCAATATTTTGTTTATTATCGAAGCTTTCAAAATATTTCACATACAGCGGTAAAACATAAACGCCCAAAATAAGAAAAGAACAAATTCACAATTATTTACAAACTATTCCAAAATATGCAAATCGAGAGAATTTTAACTCAGTTAGAAAAGATTTTTAATAGAATCCTACTCGTTAGTACGAATAAAGAGATTTCGTTTTTTACTTTTTCCACCGAAATCGATTCAGACTTTAAAACAAAGATTGTTTGTAATATTTTTCTTCTTTTTTTGCAGATAATAACTGAGACATTTTTTCACGTCCCAAATATTTTTCAGAAGAAGTTAAATTTCAAACTGTTACTATTAAAGTATCAGCAAAATATGATATACAGTTAATTGATATTATATATATATATATATATATTTTTTTTTTTAAATAACATCAACATAGATTGAATAATCAAACTCTATACTAATAGTAAGTAGATTTAATACGTTTTCAATTACGTGAAATATGATTTAAATTCACATTAAACATTTTTCAACCCAAAAATCATAGAGCGTAAGTTATGCAAAAAAAATATGTCCATCTATATGTAGGTATATATGAAGATCTGTCCAGTTATGCTCAACAAAATTCTGCTTTTGTTTTAAACAATCAAACGCTATTTTGTAAAAATCTATTAACCACACTTTATATAATGTGACAAGTTATATTTTATTCACTCAATCATCTGCTTGGTTATGAAAATGTAAGATTCTTTCTCGCCCCTGTATGACGTACCGATTACCAAAACAATAAAAACTCCACCACTTACAAAATAAGTAGTAAACATATTTGCCGTGACTAAAGTGTATATTGAGTCCATCCAGTCTTTCAAACCCCACATTTTATTTACTACGACGACAATACGCAACACAAAACTAGAAGGAAAATATATAACGAATATTAGAAAAATCACCGACCCAGTTTCCCGTCATGATCCTTTAGAATAGGAAATAGATGCTACATATTCTCTTCCAGGATTAAGGATGTTAGCAAGAATCTTTTCTACTGTAAACAGAAGTAAGAGCGGATCTCTGTGTGTATCTGACATGATTTGAAAGGAATTACTTTTGCCACTGATGGATTTCCTAATCAAATGGAATTTGTAAAGTGTAGATATAGAACTTTTTATCTTCACAAATAATTCATACTTCTTTATCAATTCACTATACAGTATTGGTAATAATTATAACGATAATAAAAAGATAATATTTCAATCGGTCGAATAATGTATACTTGGAACACTGATTTTTATTTAGTATTGATGAACATTGTGTGTGTGGGTTTTTAATAAAATTACACAGAAGTATCGCTTGTACTAAAAATATTGTTTATAAACTAACAAATTTAGTTTTGTAGTCCATAAGTTTTTTAACAAATTAAAAACAACAAATCCTGAAAACACGACAACTAAATACTTTCTTAGTTATTCATAAAAAGTTTTCTTTTAAATTTGCATACGGTAAAATTACCAAAGTATAAAAACATTTCTTACAATTATTAAAACCGTTACTTACGTGTATAAATTGTAATTACTAGATAAAATAAACAGTAAAACAAAGACGGATTGATTTATTTTCTCGAACTCTATATTTGTGTACATTTTAATCCGCGTAAAGCTTTTTTATTTTGTTGTTTTTGCCACGATACTGATTGTTCATATATATTTTTAAATCATTCCACCAATACGCGATAGAATTATGTAAGCGAATGTAAGGCTGTGCTCCAGTAAATCATTGAAGTGACACCGCTGAGGTTAGTGGAACATGTAAATTATTATTTTATCTCAAACGTGAAGACTTAATTTCCGGTTGTATTTACATAAATAACAAATATCGGTTTTACGCGTGATTCTTACCAGCCTAGACAAGTGGCAGTACCAAATATAATGTGTTTATTCGATTGTTTTATTTTGGAAAACAAAATGTACGCTCTTTTTAATATCAGATTAAAACAGAAATAATCGTATGGTTTATTTTAATTTTCAAATGTTTGTATTTAGACTTATTATTTAACCATTAAAATCACATACAATATATGCATTTCTAGCTGGCCCGATCAGGTTTTGCACGGATAGACAAATCAAAGTTAAATATATCAATAAATATATTATACTATGAATGTATTTCTTATGGCGATGACAACCACCTAGGTTTTTCGCTTATAATAAAAATCTAATAGGATTTTTAGTAACTTTCACCTCCCCAAATCCCCCCTAAAATTTCGAATTTTTTGAAAACCTTTCTTAGCGAGCACCTACGACTCTAGAGGAAGCTATATACCAAATTGCGTTCCAATCCGTTAGGTAGTTTTTAAGATTTCGTGATGAGTGGGTCAGTGAGTGGTATTTTGATTTTATATATATAGATTCGTACAATGAAGACCATTATTGACACAAGGAATGCAGGCCTCTACTAATAATAAGAAATTTTAATGAAAATAAAGATTTTGACCCCGGAATCTACTAATCTGTATGTTGTTAGTGGGTTTTTAGTTTTTTCTAAAACTGATTTTTTAGTTCCTCGCGTTTCTCCAAAGTTTATATTTTTGGAAATTTTTTCATAAAGTAATTGTCTGAATTTATTGAAATTTGTAAACAGTTATAATATAATAATATTAATACATATGCTGAGTTTTTATATAAAAAAATAATATTTACATACTTTAAAAAAAATTTCTTTATTTCAAATTTTAAACACTACTTTAAAAAATTATTTACTACAGTTCTTTTGGATACAGGTACTCAAAAAACAAAGCAAAAATTCTGAATATGTAAGAAGAGTCATTATTACTCCAAAAGAAATTTAAAAGTGATTGATTAAACCAATTCTCAGAAAATGTTCCTTGTGTTAACATGTGGTATAGGGAGATAATTGATAGTTTTCCTTTAAAAAAAAGGAGATCATTTCTGCATATAGTCCAGGCAACAGGTACTTTTACCTGTAAAACAATTTGGTAACGTAGTACATTTTGAGATCCTAAAAACGTTTGCGACCACAACCGCTTCGATCTCTGGAAAATGGTGGTCAAATTACGGGTTTTTCCAAATAACTTCGCATAATATTCGTATGAAAATTATTGTGAATCGAATTCTCTAAAACTTTTGTTTCGAATTTGGTGGAATAAATTGTTTTCGAGTTGCTCGGCTCTCCACATTCAAAACTACGATATTGGGTACCAATTTCAATGTTAAATAACCAAAACATACCTTCACTATTAAGCATATTTTTGTGCTGTTTTTGTTAAAAAACGAAAGCTGTATTTTTTTTCTTAAAGTAAAATAGATTGTGGGTGTTGATTGCTAATGATTTTTGCAATATCTCTTTTTGCAACTGAGTAAAAAATTTATAAAGTTTACTATTTATATCATACGTTTATGAAAACAATAAAACGGTTTCTGAAAATGTATTCGGCAATCAACATCCGCATATGACAGTACTTCAAAATGAAACCAAATTTTTAAATTTATTCCACGAATTAACGGAAAAATATGACTTATTCTGTAGCATTGCTCTTATGGGAATAAGATTCAATATGGCGGGCAGGGAAGCGCCCCCTTAAGTGCCATCTTGTGTGTTGTGTATTTATAAAAACCTGCTTGATTGCGCTATTATCACCTGAAAGTGATGTTGATATTGATGAATTATTTACTATAAATTGTATTTTATTATTGAACAATTATTTATACTTTTTTTCTTTTTTTTAATAATAATAGTAAAAATTATTATTATTTTTCATTTCACTAGCTTCCACACCACCCGTGAGGTAAAGTTAATGGTGCATTTTTTTATTGTGGTTTTATTTATAAAACACTTTTCCAAGATGGCGGCTTAAGCTCAAAACTTTAATGGTCGCAAACTTAGTATGTTTTTTTTAGGATGTCGAAATGTACTATATTACCAAGTTTTAACCTCTCCCTCAGTTTTTACCGGGTAACTTAATTTTTATCGCCCTGCTGTCTGGGCTAAAAGATATAATGAAACTCCTAACTAAATAACTCTGTACTAATGTTAGTTAGATTTAGAAAGTTTTCAATTATGTGTCACATGACTTACTCACCTTTACGTTAAACATTTTTAAACTACTCCAATTTCATCCGCCAAAAAATCCTATAGGGTAAGATATAACGAAAAATATGTCCGTTTATGCTCAACAGGATGTATTTAAAGTTCTGCTTTTTATTTTAAGCAACAAAACATTTAGGGGTAAACATGCTCTTCACCATTCTTTATATAATGTGGTAAGTTTGTTCATTCATTAAAATCTGCTTGGTTATGAAAATGAACGATGCTTCCTCGCCTATGTATGGTGTAATCCTTTACTAACTATAAAAATCAAATAATATGTTGTTGACCTAAATCGTTACATAATAAATAAATACAAATTGCACTACTTACAATATAAATAGTAAACATATTTTCCGCGACTGAAGTATATATTGACTCTATTAAGTCTTTCAATCCACACTTTTTATTTACTACG
The DNA here is from genome assembly GCA_018207615.1 of Philaenus spumarius. Lineage (NCBI taxonomy): Eukaryota > Metazoa > Arthropoda > Insecta > Hemiptera > Aphrophoridae > Philaenus > Philaenus spumarius. The sequence continues at coordinate 65,794 of JAGFPH010001541.1, forward strand.
ATGGCAAAACTCAACACAAAACTCGAAGGAAAATATATTACGAATATTAGAAAAATCAACGACCCAGTTTCCCGACATGATCCTTTAGAATAGGAAGTAGATGCTACATATTCTCTTCCAGGATTAAGGATGATAGGAAAATCTTTTCTACTGTAAACAGAAGTAAAAGCGGATCCTTGTATGTATCTGACATAATTTGAAAGGAATTACTTTTGCCACTGATGGATTTCCTAATCAAATGGAATTTGTAAAGTGTAGATGTATAACTTTTTACCTTTATAGATATTTTAAACTTCTTTATATATTTTCCGTATTAATTAAAACGGTACCAAGAATATAATGTTAAGAATAAATCGGTTAAATAATTTATACTAGGAACACTCGTTCTAGTTTAGTGTTGTTGAAAAATGTTTGTCTGTGTTGCATAAAATGGTCAAAATTATGTCTTTTACAAAACATATTGTATTACAATTTACAAGCTTATTTTTTCAGTTCATGATGTGTTGAAGATCATGAAACAAACAAATGTAGAAAATATACGACGATTGTTGTACTCTTTCTTAGATAAATACAACATAGCTATTTATCTGAAAAAAACGTCAGTATAAAGAGCGCCCATATGATATAATCTAGGGAGGCTAGACCGGAGTAAGGGGATTAAAGTGCATCCTCCCCTCCTTCGACAAAGGTATCCGGGGGAATGTTTTACCCCCACCAAGAAAAGTTTTAAAATTTGGGAAGCTAATTTGGCTGTTTAGGTGTAATATTAACCCACACAGCATTGAGTCTGTACCTTTACACCGTCAATGAATACATAACACGCTTAGAGGCCGCACCAAGTAGTGGCCCAGAAGCTTGAACTCTTGTAAAATATTAAACAAGTATATGTAAAACCAAAATGCACATAACATTTAAAAAATATTTAGTGCAAATCTATTAAAAGAAAATCTACCTAAATATAATTTAATAATATTCATATTTTCCTTTCTTTGAGAGCTAGAGGGCCGCAGCCATCCCCTGCCCATAGTCAGCAATTAACTGATTGAGTAACCACTGCCAACAACTAGATATTTGGAAAACCTAATGTGTCTAATACCTAATTATAATGTTGAACATACTTTGTAAGTAATTTATGAAAATAGATTGACAATTTATCTCGCTAAATCTTTCTCACACATTCGGTTTCCTTTTAACCAACCCAATTTCCCAACCACCGTCTCCGCGAATAAAATAAACCTCACGCGAATCAGTTCCCACACTTAACCCTTGACACTGAAATAATTGCATAAACGTGAAATTTGTACAATTTAAACTCCAAATTAGGAGACCCGACTCTTGCACTCGTTGACACGACCTCGCGTTTAGCCTACTTTATACATGACAAACTCAAACGTTGCGTCAGATTAGATTATACCCCGACTATTACATTAATTATACTGTCTAAGCGTAATTGTGATTTAAACATTGTTAACCCGGCTGTGGTGAGCGGTCGCCATTTCCTGGTCTGAGACATGTAGGTGAGTCGGTCTCATTTGTGAATTTAGCAACTTTTGTGCCACGCAATTTACTGCGTAACAGTTTCCATTGCAGATGCTATCTGATAAAATTATATACGATGATACGAAATGTCAGGTTAGCTGGATGGGTAATTTCTGAACTGGTGTTGAAATTGTTTGAAACATTTGCATACTACCGCAAACACCACATTAAGTACTTAAGTCCTTCAATTTCTCAAAATTGTTATTTACTTTGTCAAGGATTTCTGATTCTTGTTTGATAAAGACTTTTGATCACGAGTGTTTTTATTGTTCTCCTATCGCATTCACTTTAATACCAGCTGGATTATTCTTCACTTCTTTGAACTAGTGTTGCTCACAGTACATGGACTTGCGCAACAGTATTGATTAAAATATAAAACAACATAAAGCGATAACTAGCCTACAGAGAGAAACTACAACAGGTTTAGGGGCCTAACACATTAATTTATAAACTTAGTTTAAAGTACTTTAAACTTTACTGTTTCATATTAAAATAATATAAGCAAATTTAGTTTTCAAAATCCAATGCTTTTAAGAGATTTTTTAAAGAGTGAACCATAAGCAATTCTAATTTAAACATACGTCTTCAGTCGGGAGCACGAAATAAGGAGGGTGAGAATTTTTGCGCTATTGCCAGACATGGGACTGGCAAAGCGAGGAACGGTCGGGAATCGTTTGCTCTGTGAAACGATCTGACAACACCGACATGTCTGGCGACAGCGCAAAAATTCTTACCCGCCTTATTATTTTCGTGCTCCCGACTGTAGTGATAAATCGTTTTAAAGATCTTTATAAACAAACTATTAGAATCCCAATTAATGAAACTCCTATTTTGGTAATAATTACATTAAACTTCCAAAATTTAGGGATTGTAGTTCTATAGTAAATTTGAATAACCTGATTCTCCGGAAAACTAGTTTTGACCAAGTAGTAAATTTCACTTTTTCCAAAAAAAGTGCCATCGAGGCAATTCTTCACACATTTTCCTAAATTTTAAACATTTTTAATTTAGGGAGATTTGGCAAATGTCAAATGTAGGTCAAAAGGTTTATACAATTAAAGGGCTCCAAGCTTGACATGTTTTGAATTTTAATATTTTTGATTTTCCATTTTTGTAATAACTGCCAAACAGCTGAATTAGCTTTGAAGATCATAAACATATCTTAAGGGGACACTCCACCCTAAAAAAAATTGTTCTAAATTTTTTTTGCGGTTTCTTATTTCACTATGTTTTTCTGAAGAGATTGATATATAATAAGCAGGGGAAATTTTATTCTAACCCATTCAAATCTAACTATTACTAAAAGCTTGCACACAATTTTGAGTCACTAGTTCAAGGAATACAGAAAGAAAATTCAAATTCAACTTGCCGTGAACAAAAACTGAAAGATAAAGAAGGAAAGACCTATGCAGCAGGAGAGTTTTAGTGTAAGTAATTCAAACATACTATGTATACTAAGTCATATAAAGGAATACACTTGCAAGATTTGCTTAGCAACTGATGTAGTGTTTGTTTTCCTTTGTGGGCTGTTTTTCGAAAATGTAATTTTTACGCGTTTTGATCGCTATGGAGGGCATCAAGTTCTATTAGAGATATCTTCTTGATTTTTTTATTTATTTTGAAGATAATATTTCATTCAATGACCTCTAGCATAGAATAGTTGAAATGTTACCTGTAAATATTTTTTCAAAATTAATAATTAATATTTTAATTTTTAATAATATTTGAATAAACAAATTAAGTAATTTTTTAAAAATTATTTAAAAAATATCAATCTTATGCCAGAGGCAATGTATATTACAGACAATGTCCTCTACAAAGTAAACCAAAAAAATACTTTGAACCTATCTTTCATAGTTCTTGAGTTGGGCATGCCGTAAATGCTAGTTTTTTTATGAAAAATGCCCCCCTTCTCGTGGGGGTGAAGGTTATAGGGAATTTAAAATGTGACAAAAGTTAATTCTTACTCATACCAACTCTTAAAAAAAATATGGATATGATAGCTTGAAAAACTAAATAAATCAGTTTTATGGTGGAGTGCCCCCTTAAATTATTTTAAAGTAAACTATATGAAGTATGTTTATTTAAATTTGTATTTGAAATTTAATGTTTTATTACTACGTTAAGAAAATATTTTGCTGTTCTTAATAAAAAATGGATAAATACAAATTGGTTTATCCAATTACTTTCCTCTTTCTTTAAAATTCATAACAAATCATTACATATATTAAAAAAATAGAGAACTTCGAAACACAATTGAAGAAATTTATGAAACAAGTTCAACTCAAATGAAGAGAAATAGTTAAAAAAATAAAAATCTATAAGTAAGCTCATCTAGCAAATGAAATTATAAAATAAAACGAATAGAAAAAATTAATTTGTCACCAAATGACAAACGATTAAATATGCTTACAAACAAACTTATATTACAATAAAATCAAGAGGAAGTTTGTAATACAAATTTTACAATAAAACAATTATTTAAGAAAACATAATTTTAAAAATTATAAAAAGATAACAGCATGAATAGAAAGGAAAAAATATTTTTATTGTTAAAATATTGTAAAATATAAATCTTACTTCTGCCATCAAACTTGAAGATTTACTGCGATGCATTACTTAAACATGCATAGTCTGAAGCAACATAGACAATCATTTTTACTTATTATTAAATTTGAGAAATAAACAACTTCTAGTTAATTTATTTTAGATCATACTTGTATGTCAAAGAGCGATTTTAAATTGTACCAAATCTTTCTTCATTTTAAATTGAAATATAAATATTTCCAGATTAAGTACTTGAATGAATTAAAAACTTAAAGTTTGTTTAACATTAACGCATTTAATGAATTTAAGTTTGACTAAAGAAGACAGGTTGTATAGCGCAGTTAAATAAATAATTAGTTTCGAACCTATACAATCTTCCAGGTTCTAACTGTAGCAGATTGAACACTTCCAACCTTTTGGCCAACCTGCCTCCTAACCTAAATTAGTACGATAACTACAAATGTGTTGTTATCTTTTTATTATTAAAATACTTTTATATCAACTATTTAAAAAAAGCAATGGATATACAAATGTTAAAAGAATTTTTTTTAAAATAAACATGATATTTTGTTCTTGTTTTAATCGTTGTAATTGTATGCAGTTTGTACATTACAATATTACTAATAAACATAGTTCATACAAAAATGTAATTAATTTGTTTAACATTTTAATTGCTTCTTAAGGCTGTATTCATAATGTTGTTTTAAACATATACATACATATTATTATAACAACATAATTACAAGAATTGACAATTAACATCGCAGACAAATGTAATTTTAAATAACACAAAATATGATATTGGAACGGAAATGAATAAATAGGACTGAAGTTATTGAAATATAAAAAAAAGGAATATATATCTGTGCTAATTATCTGTTTTATAAATAGATGCATTTCAAATGTAACCCCACACTAGATTAACAATATTAAAAATGAGAGTTCACAAAATTAATTTTATAAAAATTTGAAGAATGTACCCATTGTTTCTGTTTTCATTCATCCTAATTAATGTTAACAAGACTTTTCTCTGTAATGTAATAATTTGAAGCGGAGGGGTGTCCCACCCTCTGACTGATATCTGACCCTAACTACTCTCAATTTATCCTCTATTCGTTCTTCTTGTTGGTTTAATATACTATCAAAACTAACTTCATTATGAAGTGTTCTCATTAGTACGGTTTTTAATTTAATTTGTTTTATAATCTAATGCTATTTTTACATTGTTTTATTTCGTTGTTTCGAAATGTATTAAAAGAAGTTATTCGAGGATTTCAGGGGTTATAATATATCCTACATTAGCTGCATTGAGTTTATTTTCTTATTAATATTAATGTATTCATAATTGCATTTATATTTTAGTATAATGAACTTTAAAGTAAAACAATTAATACTGAACAAAAACCGATATTTTACAGCCTAAAAAATGTATTGAATGAATATAATACATTCTAAGCATTATTTTGTACACATTTTAGTTTTCTTGATTTACTTACTTACGAATTTAAGTTTGTCTAAAAATACAAATTAAGCATATTGACTTTATTTCTCTTCCCAAAAACTGTTTTAGTACAATTACAACTAATTCAAGCATGCTGTCTGTGTATGTAAGTTGTATTGTGTTTTAAAAAGTAATTACTGTAAAAAATGTAAATTCTTTTCAAAAATTTATTCTTTTAAAACAAATATACTACATACAGAAATAACACACATAAAGTGCACCTTTTAATCAAATGTCTTCTATAACAATAAACAATCAACTTTAATTCTAAGAATATATTATTCAGTTTTGAGATGTTTTGTTATTGTTGGAAACTAGGTCAATGTTTTGGTAGACACAAAGATTTATCTGTTTAATGTTCAGCAGCAAATGTTATAGAATAACCGAGTTTGTTTTGCAATCATTAAGTGTTTGTTTAGTATAATAGATGTAAACAATTGGAAAGTAATCGGCGTTGTTTTTTCAGTTCAAAATTAATTTTAATAAATAAATAGTAAATATATTTTTAACTATGGAGTTGTCTTGCAACTTGTCGCAAGATTATAACTGTTAATAAGTCTAAATGACAACATGGCCTACCATACAAATCCAAAAAGGGGGAAATTATGCCAGCTAAAGTCCCCAAGCGAGTTGACTGTTCAAAATGTATCTTTAAATGGGCAGACAATTTCCGTGAGGGTGTTTGCAACCAAATGTATGCAGTATATACCACAAGTTTATTTGAGCAAAAAAAAACAAAACAAAATATAATTTTTCCCTGGTTAAATAATCTGAAATTGTAAGAAAAGGGAAGCGTTGTGATGATTCAAACTTACTTGAAAAGAAGTTCAGCTATTATTATTATTTAATCAACGAAGATAAACAAATTACAGTATGCAAAGATAAAAAGAAAAGAAATCTCTTTCCGTTAGTAATTCACCACTTAAAACGGCGTTTTATTTCAAACCTGTTACTACTTGTAAGTTTTTATTTAGGATCAGACAAGAGGGGTCGTAACGAACCTAGATAAATGAAATGAAAGTTCATATTGAATATTCACGATAATTGAGTGCCACTACTGTCTCAAGTAAAAAGTACCTTGATTCAACGATGACTATAAGTAAAATGAATGAACTTTTCTGAAAATTATATGAAAGGTAAAGTAAATGTAGAACACGTTTACAGAAAATTGTATTGCATAACTCCAATCTCAGTTTTTACATTTTCAAAGACAAGTGCCTAATACGGTAGAACTATTAAAGTTCAGATTCTTACAACGACCACAGAGCCAGGAAAATAGCATCGAACTAAAATAAAGCAGAAGATAAAAAAGATCAACTAATGATCCAAGTTTTGCCAATGCCGGCCCAGTCTACTCCAGTCGTAAACTTTGGGTATAAGTTACAGGAAAATTTCTCCAGTAAAGGTTGACTCTGCCTAGGTAAATTCGGCTCTTACTGGTATTTTCAGTAAAAGTTGATTAAAAGCGAAAAGTGATGAATTTTGATTAACATTTACTAGTCAGAGTTGACTATACCTAGGGAAAGTATACTCTTACTACCTTGAGTTAGTAAATGTTTACTTTTTGTAAGGAAACGGTCTACTAACAAATAAAAAGCAACCTTTTATAATACAAAGAGTGATAACAAATTACTACCGTTTATTAAATCATGGTAAAGATATGTGACATTTTGAGTTTCAGAGCACATCTTTCTTCTTACACATGCACTTCTTTGATTTGAATTTAGTGTTTCAAAGAGAATTTGAAAAAATCCTTGTCCACTTCCAAATGATAGTGAAGTTGCAACAGTATTCACAGCTATTGTTTTATCCATAGGTTTATTTATACATCCTAACCTACATCTATTGTTTAACCTAATCTAACCTGAATCCTTCTTCACTACTGAACTACAACCAATAGATGAGTAATGGGGAAAGACTGCCTGTCGGGGATAGTAAAAACAAAGATATACTCCTGCAGTTACAGGTGGAGAGCACCATCTCCGAATCAACTTTTACTAAAAGCACAGTTAACTCTTGACAGGAAAAGTTGATCTGTTTATTTTCAATCAACTTTTACTGTTACTTTTAGTAAGAGTTTACTTTTCCTAGGCAGTCGATTCTCCCTGACAATCTACATTTCCTGTAACATAAAACTTTACAGTATACTAGTCCGCATATCCAAACAAAGATTTTTTTTGCTGGACTGAAAACTACGGAAAGCGAGGCTCTTGCTAGATTGGTACTGGCCTCCTGCAATTGATAAAAACGTTACCTACACATTAAAGGAAATTTCCTTCTTTTCAGATAATTGTGGAGGCCAAACCAGGAATCAGTTTATAGCTGCACTCTTTTGCACGTTGATCAGTCTTTTCATTTTGATGCTATTGAACACATGTTCCTGGAAACAGGCCACACAAAGATGGAGGGGGACTCAATTCACGGTGCAATAGAGCATGCACAAAAAAATTTTAAATCATGTGCGTGATGGATTGGTTGTCTGTGTTTAGTGTGGCAAGGTCTGACAAGAAAACTAACAAAAAGAAGAATCCTGCCAAAGGTGGATATTTGACAAAGGAGCTTAAGTTGGATGAATGTTTAGACTCAAACGTACTTATTTGAAAATATTACCACTGAAACAACTGGAAAATCTGCAAACTGGTTTGAATTAAACGTTTGCGGTTGTGAAACAAATAGTATTATAGTATTATTACAAATACTAATAACAGAGGGACTGGCATTTATATCATCAAGGGCGCTTGTTCTAGTCAACTGTATAATAGAACTGTTGCAACATAATATGCATGTGATATTTACGCTATCTGACACTTCTCAATAAATTTATATTCAAGTTCTTATTTAGTTTTATACCTGATTCTATAAATCGTAAAAACAAATTTTGACTAAAGTAAGATTTTTATGAAATCTAAATTACACCTCTTTCAAACTGCTACGACTGGAAACCTATTATTATTTATCGGTTCCTAATTAGTGGTGAACATCTCAAATAACTTTCTTTTTATAAATTAATATGTGTGTTCATCTATACTTGGCAAACGGACGGAAAAAAATTGTACACGAAACCTTTTTGTAGATCGCTATTTCACACCGAAAATAGGGAACATAAGTTGTCAAGTGTTAGTACATGATTTTGTATTCTGTGCCAACATACTTCAGATGTATTCCTCTCTCTATAAATAGATCAACATACTTTTCCCAAATTGCATATTTATAAATATAGGTAGTTAAACAACAAAAAAACTGTTTCACTATAAAAAAAAAATGATTGTAAATGCATTTATTTCTTATGCAGATTTTTCTCAAAGTTTATAGGTTTATATCTTTTTAATCATATTTGCAATTATTTTTGACACCCTGATAATTAAAAACTCGTCCAGATTGTATCGCACTAAGTTTACAATACCCTCAAGTTGAAAACAATTTAAAGCCATTTTGCGTAAGCCTGTTTCAAAGAAAAAGAAGGGATCAGAGTTATTAAATATGAAACTCGTGGACGGCTTATCGCTGATCTATATAAGGATTTGTGTATATTGCGTACTCAGCCATCCAATTATGTCGCTTCCCTCGCTAGAGCTGTGCTGCATTACAAATACCGTATTTATATAAGCCGTGATTTAGGAAGCTTTGTTAAGACCTTGTAAAGGTATCCCGTGTTATAAAATAAGTTATGATATTAGTATTGCATATAGAATCGTATTAAGGTATTTATATTTTTTTTTTAAATCTAGTAATAACAGTATTAAAATCATTTTTATTTATTTGTTGGATGAAAGGCTATGTAGAGAATGAAAAGGTATATGTGTCAGCAACTTAAAGAAATGATACATTTTATAGCTTGAACATTTATTTATTAAATGTATTTTATTTTATTTGAAATTTATGTGTCATTTGTAATATAACAAGATCAAACTCCTAAATAACATTTGATCGTTTCATCTCCAATTTTTAAGATTCTAAATGAAGTAATCTAAATATATAAAATCGAAATAAATACCACTCACTCACTCACCCATTCATCACGATTTCTAAAAAACTACCGAACGTATTGAAATGAAATTTGGTATGTAGCTTCCTCTAGGGCCATAGGTGCTCACTAAGAAAGGGTTTGAAAAAAAATCGAAATTTTAGGGGGGGTTTGGGGGGATAAAATTTATTAAATCACGATTTCTTCAAAACTACCTAACGGATTGGAATGAAATTTAGTATGTAGCTTCCTCTAGGGCCATAAGTGTTCACTAAAAAAGGTTTTAAAAAATTGGAAATTTTATGGGGATTTGGGGGGGTAAAAATTACTAAATCACGATTTTTCCAAAATTACCGAACAGATTTGAATGAAATTTGGTATGTAGCTTCCTCTAGGGACATAGGCGCTCGCTAAGAAAGGGTTTAAACAAATTCGAAATTTAAGGGGGGGTTGGAGGGGGATCAAAGTTATTAAATCACGATTTCTTCAAAACTACCGAACGGATTGGAATGAAATTTGGTATGTAGCTTCCTCTAGGGCCATAGGTGCTCACTGAGAAAGGGTATGAAAAATTTCGAAATTTCTGGAGGGGTTTGGGAGGATCAAACTTACCACCACCACGGTCAACGCCGTACGGGTCAGCTAGTTATTTAGATAATTAAAGCTAAGTGTTAGTGTCGTGTTTGGAAACAATCTTAAAAAATGCTTCTGTCAATATGTTTTAAATGTAAAAATCAACTTTAATAACAGATCTTTTTATCTTTACTGTGACGTATTAACGTTGAGAAACACAGAATAAAATATTTCCCAACATTATTTTCATCTATAGGCTACTAATATTATAAAGAGGTAAAGATGTGTTTATTTGTATACAGGGGGTATTCTCTGGAACTAATGAACCGATTGAAGAAATAGTTTTACTAATAAAATCTACACTATCCCTGAGTAACATAGGCTGTAATTCATTATGATAAAACATGTTTTATTTAATATTTGTAAATTTTCTGGGGAAAAATCTTAGGCTAGGCATAGACTGATGAACCAACACAATCACGTATTTTCATTTCTTATCATAGCAACCAATTGGATATAACAACAGATAAAAACTGCTGTTTGCTTTAATATTTCCACTAACAGCTGATTATAAACTTTGAAGCGATTTTGTGTGTTTCTAACATTTAGGTTAGGTTTTTATTAAGGTGCCTGAGCCTTGTTGGTTCTTTTAACCTTTTATTATAACTGCTGTTATAAAGATAAATATGCGAAATAATTTGATTTGAACATTTTTACATTATTTACCGTCTTAGCTTTGGGGTTATTATTAAACCTACACTTTTATTATAAAGAAAACATAATATGATAATGTGTACAAAAGTTTCGAACGGGGTTGGCGTGTGGAGCAAGCAGGGATTTCCTCTAGCTATTAAATAATTTGTAATTTTACATATATTTATTCATATTTGAAAATTATTTTTACTTGTTATTAACGAATTTACAAATCAATTAAATTAAGCAAACATAGTTTTAGTTTAATTAATTTTCGTTAAATTTTATTGTATTAAAGTTATAAATGTTTCTTTTTCTACAATTTTCATCGTGGTTCTATTTTCGATAAGTAGGCTATGTGTTAAATAATTATTTTTGAAATTAGTTTTATATTTGGGACGGATTTTACTGAAACTAATAAATGGGATTCAAGGTGTATTAATTCTCCGACCAATGTTTCCTAATACTTTCCACATTGACCGACAACATTGAACTGAATTCGATGTCGCTAATTGATATCCAGTTGCAGTCAGTGGAGCCACTTTGATTTACATGTAGCTCGTGCCACTAGTTCACAAGCAAGCGTGCGTGCAATTGGGACACAGTCTCTGAAAGTTTGTAAGCTATTTATTTCAACTAATGGAAATCCTCAATCATTGGAATGAAAGTATGCTAACTCACTTCAAACAAAAACGGTATTTATATAAAAACCATTTAAGGATTAAAAACGTTCAATACAAAGGAAAACAATAATACGTTTAGTAATAAAGACTTCTGGCATACACTCCAGATACCTGTAATATATAGTGCCTAATAGCACTACATTATCGTCTTCGTTACCTTAATTAATTGAGCCAAATAGTCCTTTTTGTCAAAAAATACGTTGATCAACGCATAACTTTACAATAATATTAACCTACGGTCTGCAGATATACTAGTTATACCCCTGGACGCTTCTCGTCCTAACCCCGCCTCGGCATACGTCCTCAGATGGCTGCTTCGCTTCGCTCGCAGTTGAAAAATTCGCTCGTTAATCCTTGCCCCTTTTGTACTTGGGTGACCGAGCATAAATCAGCTGTTTTATTTAGCAGCTGACTCAAACTCATTAAACATCATCTCCATAAGATTAACACGGAAATTTGAAGGATTGTGTGCCGTAGCTCCTTCTCGGGTGAATAGCGGCTAAACGGATGACTGGATCTTAAATCTGATGGAAAATCGCCTGTTTAAAATTAAATTTTCTACAACTTTTGTATTTAACTTTTTGTGCTACCTCTTACCGTTTTTGTTACGAAACGCGCTCAAAGTGGAAATATGAAAAATTGAAAAAATCTTTCCCGCCATGGTGACTTTGGAAATAATTTTAAAAAACATATATTTTACTAGCTTTCATAGAGTTTTGGTAAATGGAGCTTCATCTGTGTTAAACGTAAACCGTTCTTTCACAATCTTTTCCAGGAAGTATACTTTGTATTTAGCGATTCACGAACAACCTTCTAATGGAATTTGTTCAAAAATTTAATGAATCATTAATTTATATACTTCACATTTTTATATTTTTTTAAATTTCTGTATCAGATCCAACACAATATGTAAATCAGAAAACTATGTTTTACATGTGATTAAGTTTATTTAATCGGTGAAACAGTTTTGTAGTTAAATAGTAATAAAAAATCCATATTATATTATTAATTTCTTAAACGTGTTTTTTGTAGCAATGTCATATCTTCCTTATATCTTCAACAAAATTAATGATCCAAACATAATTTTAAAGCTAATGTTCCCCGCTATTGATGAAAAATAGACAAATAGCTTAAAATTAATGGCTTCTTTAAACAAGTTGATAAAAAAAAAACTTGAATATGCAAGTTCCTACGATTCCTAATGAAAGGCGCCATCTGTTTAACTAACATGACAGCAATAACTAGATTGTTTACATTCTATATGAAAGTGCAATCTATCTCGCAAATCAAATTGAATCAACTTAAAGCTTTATAAATCGTTATAAACTGTTATTTATAAACCAACATAAATAAATAATCTTAATTAACTAAATTAAATAATTAATTGTATTAAATCACGTAACGTGTATATTCGGACGGGTCACCTAGTAAAATGTATAGGCTAAAACTTCAAAATAACAATTTGACTAAATAAATAAAACGACAACAGTAAATACTTAAAATGAGCGAATGAACATATTAATAAAGTGACATCTATTTTATATAGGTCTAAAATCACTCACTCACTCACTCACTGACTCACTCATCACGATTTCTCAAAAACTACCTAACGGATTGGAATGAAATTTGGTACGTAGCTTCCTCTAGGGCCATAGGTGCTCAATAAGAAAAGGTTTAAAAAAATTCGAAATTGTAGGGGGGTTTGGTGGGATCTAAGTAATTAAAAAACGATTTTTTCAAAACTACCGAACGGATTGGAATGAAATTTGGTATTTAGCTTCCTCTAGGGCCATAAGTGTTCACTAAAAAAGGGTTTTAAAAAATTGGAAATTTTAGGGGGGTTTGGGGGATAAAAATTACTAAATCACGATTTCTCCAAAATTATCCAACAGATTGGAATGAAATTTGGTATGTAGCTTCCTCTAGGGCCATAGGCGCTCGCTAAGAAAAGGTTTAAAAAAATTCGAAATTTTAGAGGGGGTTTGTTGGTTATCAAAGTAACTAAAAATCTAGATTTCTCCAAAACTACTGAACGGATTGGAACGAAATTTGGTATGTAGCTTCTTCTAGGACCAACGGTGCTACCTAAGAAAGATTTTCAAAAAATTCGAAATTTTAGGGGGTTTTGGGTTGGTCAAATTTACTAAATCAAGATTTCTCAAAAACTACTGAACGGATTAGAACGAAATTTGGTACGTAGCTTCCTCTAGGGCCATAGGTGCTCACTAAGAAAGGGTTTAAATAAATTCGAAATCATGGGGCCCCCGTCAACGTTACTAAATTACGATCATTTGTCGCATTTATTTCAACAAAATAATTATGCAATAGCAAAGCATTGCCGGGTCAGCTAGTATATTAATAAAGTTACATATACAAACCATTACAAACTGCATTCGAAGCTTTACGCAACTGAGTTCTGCGGAAGCTTCAAACGGATTATTGTAAGCCAACCGTATTAGTCAGGCATATTCTTAAGTTGTTTCTTAATGTTTCCATTCCCAACTTGTATTCTCATACTGTTTTTTTTATATGTTTAACTATTTAATCTGTGTTATTCAGTAAAACATAACGTTTCAACATAGATTTTTACATTTTGTACATTAAGGCTCAGTCCAATTTATCGATAAACTTGACGAAACAGTCCATTTGATCATGAGATAAATTTCTACCATTCATTCAAACATCATAAAACTAAACAGTTTTCACATCAACATCCTTTTATTTATCACACGTTTTTCATCGGTAAATACGTCATCCTCAGTGATACTTAATCTGCAACTTGCAATTTATGAGTAGTGACAAATTATAGATAGCAAATTAATAAGTTTTAATTTGACAGTTATACCTCAAATATTACTGAGGATGACAACTTTGTAATTTAAATGCGTTTGAAGTGGTTGTAAGAAAGCATGTTGCTTTGATATTGTTCAAAATTGTTCTCCCTATTCAAGCTAATAACTATATACTTATTTAATTAACCGCAGAGATATATATTTGCCGTTTTTGCAAGTTTAACACAAAATTTGCACTTTTTAACTAAACTGTTCTTATTTTCAATCATTGTTTTGCACTATTTAAACGGAAACTAATGACAGAATAAAGTAAATTTACAAGGGCTCAGTACATGTATTACAGTCATTTAGTACATCAGTACAACGTTTCATCGAAATAGATAAATTATGTATTAAATATGTAATAACCAAAAAACAAGCAACTATTTTGTTTGTTTTACGCACATGCTGACCCATTGCGGCTAAGGTAATAATGCGACCCATTTTTGATTCCAATTAAATTTTAGAAAGTTAAGGATCCACTGAACATTTGAATTTTTTAAAGTAGTCGGTCACGCACAGCTCGCTTAATTAACAAACTTTCTTTCCGGCTAGACAATTTGGTTACAATTGTTCGCTAATTGCGCTTTAAAAACTGTCATCCGTTTTAGAACCGGTTTGTCTGTAAACATTGAAGTCGGGTTGAAGAAAGTTGGTCCTCGGTGTAATGAAAACGCAGCGGTTCCTTCGACGTTCAAGGACTCTGATAATGGACGTCATAAGGTCGTGGTTTATTCCAATGCCTCTGTAATCTCTTAGCTTTAGTCTTTAATTGGTTGTGATTACTTGGCATTATCAGGATTTATGTGTATAGTTAGTACACGGTTTTTGCACGACATTTGGACTAGATTATTGGAAATTGTCGATTGATAATAGAATACATCCTTTTTCTTAAATTTTGTAAATCATTTCCTTGTATTTTTAACTGCTAAGAAAGATTAAGTTAACTCCCTTCATAATAAATACATAATAAGAACAATTAGATATTTTCTTTTCCTTCATTAATTGACGAAACGTTGACTGGGTGTTAATAAAACCTATGTCCTCACCAACATTTTTACTTTCTTTCAATATACGTAGTATATGGAGAAAGTATTGTTTTCGTCCAAATTTTCGAATTTGAATTTTTAGTGGAATTATCTGTTTTGGTGCTCCCTTAACCCCAAAAAAATGTTTAGTGGAATTATCTGTGTTAGAGTTCCCTGAACCCGAAAATATTTTTAGTGGAATTATTTGTTTTGGTGCTCCCTGAACCCAAAAAAGTGTTTTTTTTGGTGATGTCTGTCCGTGTGTCTGTTAGGATGTGTACAGAGCTGGAAACCATACCAAGGGTCCGAATCTGATGCAATTTGGTATGTAGGTGTATCAATTATTTTTTCAAATTTTAGATTTTTATAAATGGGTTTACCCCCCAAAAATGGCAAAAAAACGAGAAAAATCTAAATTTCTCAAAAAACGGTTTTAACGATTTAAATAAAATTTTGCTGATTTGTAGCCCTTAATGCACCCTACCATATGCAAAAAACCGCAACTTTCTAAAATTCTCGTTTAGGTAATAATAATAATAATAACAGATTTTTGGGGGTTTTGGGCCAAAAAGGGGTCTTGTTTTTCAAAACCTTTTTTCATGCATCTATACAGGCCTAATTGACATGTTTAGTGCAAATTTGTTCGAAATCAATCGAATAGTTTTAATAGTAATAGTAATATAATATGGATGTGTGTTACATGCATCTAATATTTTCCATGGTATGTCCTACTTTTGCAATTCTAAATAACCACCTCCTATGCTACTCTTGGGAAGGTATAAAGTTTCAACTGGGAGAAAGTATGTGGCAGTTATCTGGTAACGTTTATTTAATAACATAAATTCACTTTTTGGGCTGTGACCGAGGTAATTTGAAATTTTTGTTTGTTGATAGTTTGGAGTTTTGACCTTTACTCCTAAATGGGGAATTTTCGGGAAAATACAAATGTTGAAATGAGAACTCCTATCTTGTCAAAATATAGGTCATACAAATGCAAAATATGTGGTACCCATGATTCAACTTCATTTAATATACTCTGTAGCCATTTGCCTGGTAACTTATAGGCCTATAGCAACACCAAAATGCATAATAAAATACAAACACTTTTTGTTTTATTTCCAAATGTACGTGTAAAATGTTAAAGAACATTTTATTAAAAATCGGATATACTTAAACTTAGGCAGTTTTTATTGTGTGTCCAATAATACCAACCGTAATTATATCTGTTGAAATTGTTGCTACCTAAACTGCTTGCTACGTTAATTTATACCAGTTGGCGTGCGAAGCACGCAGAGATCTCCCACAGTTAATAATAATAATAATAATAATAATAATAATAGAATAAAATTAGGTTTGCTGTATCTTTTGGCACTAGCTGTATTTTAAGAATTTGAATTATTCGCGCCACGATCTCAAAAAGTAATTTCGTATTCCCATCACTGCAATATGTGATCATGTAAAACGAGAATTCTACGCGGATGTTTGATCAGGATGGTTAATTTCTGCCACCCTCGCTTCGTCGCTTGTTTGCTCATTTATATAAAAGCAAGTTTATTACATTCTTTGTTTGCTTTGAGAAGGTAAAGGGTATACTTTGTTTAATTATTTTAGGAAATATATTATCAGAGTTTGGTGAAATATTTAATTTTATGAACGATAATTATCTCATAAAACCGTCGTATTGTCTTATTTCTTGCACGGTCAATACCGGGCATTACTCCTTGTTTTAGTGTGAATTTACTTTCTTACGCGTTAAAAAATAAATTACATTGATAATCCCGCTCTCCCTTACTAATGAAAACTTGAACATTAAATAATTTAAGTTACAAATATTTGTTGCTGTAGTTTAAACTGTTTACATGTGCTGTTTGTTCAATCCCTTAGATCTATAAAAACACTTTTTCTGCTCGCTTTATCTTCCTCGAGTTACTTTGTGCAGGTTACTGGGGGTTGGAGGAGTTTAATTTACTACCTGCTATTGGCAAAATTGCTTTCTATGTTAGGAAAACTTTGTTGAAACGCATCCACACTGAAAGAAACATTTCAATTTATTGACATGGTTTATTTTATTTCATATTAAATTGCAATAAAGCCATTCTGTGTCTAAGACAATCTTTAAAACTTCTGGAAAAAAATTAAGAATTTCTTCAAGTAACGTTTTGATTTATTCAAAACTTGTTTGTGTTTGTTCAAAATTTTAGAACGTAATATTATGTTGTATCGCAGCATAAATTTGGTAATTGATTTCTCAAATTGTATATTTTTAATGCAGGAAATAAATATGTAAGCATAAAAATGATTTCATAAAACTACAAAAATTAGAATTGCAGCTAAACCTTAAGTACAAATATGTGACACACATTTTTAGTTGTTGAATATTTTGATCAAACTTTTGGGAATTTTAGTATACTAAATGTTTTACTACAATTTGTATTTTTTTGTTAAATAACATGTTCTCCATCTCTTACTTAGCTACTGTTTCTTTAAATTTATTTCTCTTTATTATACTTCATGTTTTATATATATATATATATATATATATATATATATTTAATACTAGGGGAACCCCCTGCGTGCTCCGCACGTCAACCCCGTTGGCCCCATTTATACACATAATCAAGTTGTTTTCTTTATAATATAGGCGTAAGATTAATAACAACCCCAAAGCTAAGATGCTAAATAATATTAAATGTTCAAATCAAATTATTTCGAATATTGTATAGCAGAAGTTATAATAAAGGTTAAAAGAACCAGCAAGGCTCAGGTACACTTTAATCATAACCTAACCTAAAAGTTAAAAATATAAATAATTGTTTTAAAGTTTGAAATCAGCTGTTAGTATAGAGCTGTATTATCTGTTATTTTATTCAATCTGTTGCTATGGTAATGAATGTAAATACATTAAAGAAATATGTGTTGTTCCATTAGTCTAGGCCTAACCTAAGGATTTTTCCGACCAAACTTACAAATATTGAAATAAAAAATGTTTTTAACAAAATGAATTATAGATTATGTTACTCAGGTATAGTGTAGCTTTTTATTAGTAAAACAAATTTTTTTGATCGGTTCAGTAGTTCCAGAGATTACGTCATGCATATAAAGAAAAATTGTTTACCTAATTATAATAGGCCTATTAGTATAGCTTTCAGAAGGAAACGTACATTATTTATTAAAAACCATAGTTTAATTAATTTTCTAAAGAATGGAGATAGTAATGATATTTTATATTGATATTGAATTATTTAACAAAATCGTTCGGATAAAAGACGTTTTGTAACCAAATAGGATAAGAAGAGTGTCGAAAATAATAACAAGGAATAAGTGACGTTTTTGAATCAAATAAAAACTAATTAGTTTCAATAAGGACAGAAGACGAAATAGCTTGTGTTGAGCGACAGCCATGTTGGATATGATAAGATACATTTTGAAAACATACAATAATTATTACTTATACCTTGTATATTATTGAAAAAATTATGTATAGGCCCGTTTGAAACCAACTATTGGTTGAAACTGGTATATTATGTTATCGAGAATGTCGTGCAAACCAATAACTCAAATTCGAAGAAAAATAAATTGATAATGGACGATTTGGAAATTAGTGATTCAAGTCAAATAACCTGTTTGAAGATACGTATAACATGTGATCGTAAAGTAGCAAAAAATAATATATTTTTTTTACCGTTGCAATTTTTCCTCTATAAACAACAGCAGCAAATGTTACATTAACTAAATTACAACTGAACGAACATGGACCGGAATTCAAACCCAGGAATAGTTCACCAAAAATGTAGTAAACCATACAAGTGTGATATCACAGTAGCCTTTCTTGGTTCTTGTTGTATCATTTGTAATTTAATGAAATCATATAAATAAATAATAAAAGAAAAAGCGAAACAAATACGAAATTATAAACCCAGAGTATCAAAACAAAATAATAACCGCCGACGCAAAGTCCAACATTATATAATATTTGACAATATAAATACAGCTGTCACAATGGTTTGCAGAGAAAGAATGAGTGTAAGCTGAATTAATAATTGAAATTGTGAGGGTTGGAAAATATCCGCGAGAGGGTGAACGTTCATCCCTTTTCTCGTAATTGTTTCCATTTCAGAAATAAACCGCGTTTTTTTAAATGATTTAAATACCAGGAAACTGACAAAACCGATATTGTTTTTTATTTCAAGTTATACATGTAAATTTACAACCTCGAGGTAAAAAACATACGGGCATTTAATATTTCTTTCACATATGTGTAGGAGAATTTAAGTAATTTGTAATTGACTTGGAGTGTAATGAAATTATGTAGTATGTTATTTAACTTATATTTCTGTTCCCATAGTTTTTAATTTAACATATATATTTTTGTTATTTGTATCGTATATGCCAACTTATTAAACAGACTTAAACTGTATTTACTGTGGAAAACTAAATTTTAAAAGATGGTTTATTTATAAGGTAAATATAATGAAGTAAAATATGTACCAAATAATGTTACTGTAAATACATAATATTTACGGATTTTCTTTTTAATTACATAATACAAATACATTTTCATCATTTTGTGAGTTGCGCACAAAGTATATCGTTTAAATATTGCATTCAATATCCCGACAAAGCACAAAAAATGTGTATTTTGTGATGCACTGTAAAATTATATAATATTTGTTTATACATTATACATGAAGATAAGAATTAATTCTATTATAACTCAAATTTACTTTTATATTCTTCAAACTAACTTTATATACTTTGGAGATTATACAGTTTTGCAGTTTAATTTTTTTTCTGTTTATATACAGTTCAACAAATAGAATAAAATTGTGGGTGGAATAAAATTATATAACATTAACAGAATTAACCGACAAGAAAATATAAATTCTATTTTTTACATTCCCAGTATTATTTTCATCCTGAAACTCAATTTAATGTTCATTGTTGGTGTTCAAGTCACAATAATTATATAATATATTGAGTAATAAATTGTATTACCTTTATGGTTCCGTCATGTGACTATGCGTTGTCTTGTTACAAAGACGCGTTTCGGAGCCGAAACTCCATCATCAGTATATCATTCCGTAGAGGTCGTCAAAACATTAAACTTTAACAAAAAACATAAAACACTACACACAAAAATAAATATATACACATTCACTTCGATTTGACCAACTTTCATCTACGTGCACGCAGTTTCATGGTCCGCGAACTACTGACATCACAGTAAGGCCCAGTTTTAGTAGTAATGAAAACCGATCAATACAATCACAACGCGTATGAATTTTTCCGTGACAACGATATCGAACAGATTAAAAAGGACCCAACCAAGAACTATATAAAAGAGTTAAATAGCGCCATTAATAAATGTACCACGCTCTTCAATGATGCTACGCGTCGTTTTCTGAAACCTATAAATGCTTCTGCACCTCAATTCAATGGACTACCAAAAATTCATAAACATAATAATTGTCCCATTCGACCACTAATAAATTATAGTAACGCCCCAAGCTATAAAGTAGCCAAGAAACTGGAAAGAGTTATTAAGAGTAACATTGTGCTTAAGAAAACTGCAGCATTAAAAATACCATAGATTTTGTAAACAAAATTAATAATATAAAACTTTTACCACAATATAAAATGATATCCTTAGATACTGTAAATTTGTATACCAACGTACCAATACAGGAGACTGTACCTATTTTAAAGGACCGCCTTACTGAATCTAACAAACTAGGACATAATGAAATACAGGAATTACTACTACTAATCAATGTGGTTTTAAAACAAAATTATTTTACTTTTTGCAATGAT
>JAGFPH010001541.1:94970-111780 GCA_018207615.1 Philaenus spumarius
ATATTTTAAGTGGAAAGTTTTTAAGACTATATTAAATATTGGTTGACCTAGCCAAGCTTCACTACGGTATTGCTTAAATTAATTTTAAGGGTGGTTATCCCTTTGATTTAAGTAATCGAATTGCAAATGGTTTTTTTATTATTAATTAAGAATAATATTAAATAATTTTAGATTTATAGTTTGTAGGAATTTAGTTCAATTTATTTTTATTTTATAGGAGTAGCTACTCCATTTGAATCATTTTGTATGTATTGACGATATTTCAAAAAAAAAAAAAAAACCCGGGTTCTAATAAGATGTAAAATTTTGAAATTTCAGTAAATTTAGTCGAGAGTTTAAGAGAGTATTGAAAAAGTAAGTGGATTACTATTAATTTAATTTTAAGGGTAGTTTAACCTTTTCATCCGTAATCAAATAGCAAATATTTTTGTATATCCCATAAAAATAATATTACGTATTACATAATTTTAGCTTATAGCTTGTACCAAGTTAGTTTAAATTATATTTACAGTACAGGGGTAGCAACCCCATTTCAACCCCTTCCAATTGTGAATCTAAACCATCCAAAGGCCCGCTCAAACACTCACAACAAATTTCACCAAAATTGGTCCAGCCGTTTAAGAGGAGTTCAGTGGCGTACTCACGTATAGAATAATTATATAATATATAAAGATGTAGGCCTATAGTATAATGTTTGCACTTGAGTATATGGAGGGATGTTTTGGGTTTTACCAATCGCCCGTAACAACAAACTCTGGCTAGATTAACAAACATCGACTGGGTAAGAGAATGTTTGTCTGTTTAATATTGAACAGCCTAACGAGTGTTTTGACAGACAACCACTAAGCGAGTTTGTTAGCATTCACATGACGAGCTGACATAACATGTTTGTATAAATTTGTTGTTTTAGCAACCAGTACGGTGAATTAACAAACATGATGGAAGCAAAATAGTGACAAGCCGAATAGGTAGGGAGGTGGGGGAACTCGTGTGCGTTTTAGTGTAAATGCGTGTGCGTTTTTAACAATGTAGGTAAACATCTGCTTTTTTTATTTCGTCATAATTGTGCTAAATCTTAATAAGCGACACTGAGTTCAAAATTCGCTGTATCGATTCATCCACTAACACATTATTCGTACAAAAAATTTTAACTAACATTTAAAAAACATTGTATTTGTTTCGAAAAAGTTAAAGTAGACATTTTGTAATGTATACACCGTTGTTTATTAGTTCGACTTGTTTTTGGTTTTTAATTTTACGTTTTACTAAACATATGTTTGTTTGTTTTTAAATTTAATACTAGGAATTACAGGTAGTCGACAACTTTTATAATCTTACAGGCAGTGCAGAAAGTCTGCAAATCATTTGAATTGTATTGAAGTGTGAACTTCTGTAGGCTCACCTTGTAAAAAAAATATATGTACATGTTAATATAGCAGAGTACATAGTTTACTTGTTGCTGGGGGTGAATCGGATTTTACCGTCACGCGTTTCACCATGCATTTTGTGAAACGCTCTAGTGTGAAACGCTCTCTAGTGAAAGACTCTATTTCATCGGTTTGAAAAACATTTTGGTCTTGCCGAGACTCGAACCAGCAGAGTCTATCACCATAGACTAGCGCCTCAGCCGGTTACGCAGCGGATGAATTGCTAATTTAGTATATTAGAGTTGGTTATATAAATGTAACAGATTGTCCTACGTCATAAACTTGATCTGTTAATATTAACATAATGCATAGTTTAGTTTGTAATACTTCTGAAATAGACATTGGGCTTCCTCATTTCGTAAGTTGTGTTAAAAGGTTTACAATTCTCCCATGTGGTTTTAAGCACACAAATTACACATTTTACTTTCTCACTATACTATAGTATAGAGAAAGTATAGTGATCACAAAAAAAATCGATGTTGAGATTTTTGTGGAAATATCCGTTTTGGAACCCCCTGAGTCCAAAAAAGTGTTTTTTACAAAATGTCTGTCTGTATGTATGTATGTATGTATGTATGTATACAAAGCTAGAGAGAAAACTATTTGATCGATTTCAACCAAATTTGCACCAGACATGTCCAGTATGCCTGTATAGATGCACGAAAAAGGGTTTTGAACAATTTTGAAAAACAACCCCCTTTTTGGCCAAAAAACCCCCAAAAAATCAGTTATTATTTTTTTATAACAAAACGGCTCTAACGATTTTGATAAAATTTGGCTTATTTGTAGCCTTTAATGTGCCCTAACATATACAAAAACCCACATATTTCTAAAAATTCTCGTTTAGCTAATAATTATAATAATAATAACTGATTTTTGGGGGGTTTTTGGCCATAAAGAAGGTTTTTTTTTTTTTAAATTTCAAAAAATGTTTTACGTGCATCTATAAAGACCTAATTGACGTGTTTGGTGCAAATTTGTTCGAAATCGATCGAATAGTTTTCTCTCTAGATAATAATAATAATATTTATTAGTTAATCTCCAACTTTAATAAAAGTATACAAAGATAGTGAGAAAACTATTAGATCGATTTCTACCAAATTTGCACCAGACATGTCCAGTAGGCCTGTATAGATGCACGAAAAAAGGTTTGGACAATTTTTGAAAAACAACCCCCTTTTTGGCCAAAAAATCCCCAAAAAATCAGTTATTATTTTTTTTATAAAAAAACGGCTCTAACGATTTTGTTAAAATTTGGCTTATTTGTAGCCTTTAATGTGCCCTACCATATACAGAAAACCGATTCTTTCTAAAAATTCTCGTTTAGCTAATAATAATAATAATAACTGATTTTTGGGTTTTTTTTACCATAAAGCGGGTTGTTTTAAAAAAAAATTCAAAACCTTTTTACGTGCATCTATAAAGACCTAATTGACGAGTTTGGTGCAAATTTTTTCGAAATCGATCGAATAGTTTTCTCTCTAGATAATAATAATAATATTTATTAGTTAATCCCCAACTTTAATAAAAAACTCTCCTACCCCACCCTAAAAGTCACAGTAAATCTGTTTAGTAATTTAAATGTGTTTGTGAGAAAGTATGTGCCAGTTCCTGGTACCGTTTATTTTTAACAGTATTTTATTTTATATGAATTTGTTATAACTTAAAAAAGTTGACGGTTCTTCATTGTTACATATGTTTTACATTTCTTAGTTTTGATCATAAAGGTTTAGTTTTAAATAAATATAGGAAACTATGCTTCTCTCGAACTCAAGTAATAGAAAATGTTTTGATTAATACTGTTTTGGAGATAAATTGTCCTTAATTCATTACATAAATAGTAAATCACATACACAAATTTTAAATTAAACTTTACATATGGTAAATTAAAAAGTTAATTAATTATCATACAAGGCATTTAATTATTGGATTGATTATTTATTTATGTCGTAAATATTGGTTTAAACAGGTATATTTAAAAAAAATATATAACATTGATTTCTAGAAAATAAATTGCAACTACTAAAAGTTATACTGATTTAAATAAAAGCCCTGAACCACAAAACGTGGAACAAAACCAATAACTAAATAACTAACTTGTAAGTTGTATTTAATACGTTATCCTTATGTACATTTCGATGACATGGTCATTATCCTCAGAGGGTTTTAACGGTTGTTAAGTTATTGTTTAGTTGTTTAGTTATTGTTTTTGTTCCTTGTTTTTTGGTTCGGGGTTTTATTTAAATCAGTGTGATTTTGTACCCACAGTGCTCTTTTATTTGTTTAACTAAAAGTTATATTTGCTTTCAGCATAACTGTTTCTCAATGCAATTGTATTTCTTAGTTACTATTTGACATAGCACATTTTATATGCTTAATGGGAGGTTAAAAAAAACTCTAAATATCATAAACTAGTAAACCACTTAAAAATAACAAAAATAGAGTTTATTGGAAATTAGTTTTGACTGATTTCAATCATTATAATGAACATTAAAGTTTTGTTCAAATTTGATTAAATACATAAATTTTGATACGTGTATTTTAAAATATATTCCTTACCATAATTTATACTGGTCTATTAGTTAAAATAAGTAACAAAAATGACAGCTTACGTGTAGCCTAATAGGTGACAATAGTATAGTCAAATTATGGTAACTTGAAGGCAATCATAGAACTATTAAGTAAAATTATTTTGTGTTATCGTGTTTAACCGAATGGAATTATAATTTTCTTTAAACTTGAAAAACGTAATTTTAATCAGTGACACCCACTGCAGAAAACAAAATGGTGGTCAGAATTTTAAAATTAAATAGTATGTACGAATAAATACAACAATAAATTACGAAAGTCTTTGAATATCTTAAAATTCAGCTGAATATTGACAATGCCTATTTCTTTGAATTCTTTTAAAAGCTTACATTCGCTAATTTTATTTAAAATTTCCCAGCACAAAGTTCTCAATGCTCAGTGTTTTATTCACGTCACAGCTACGGGAGGAACGTGTTGAAAATAACGGATCAAACATGAATATTTATGAATGGAAGTTGACGGGGAAGGGGTGGGTATCGATATTGCTATATTTTATATCTGGAATTAAATCAAAGTCACCCTAATTTCAATACGTCGTGCTAACTGCTTCCCTAGCGTGAAATAGTTCATCAATTAAAACATGTCTGTTAGTAAATAAACAAAATATACGTATAAATAGTAGAATTCATTGTAGCCTATTGGATTGTTATATTTATATATAAATGGTTATAAGTAACGGGGAAACATGTCGCACAAAAAATAAGGATTGTTTAAAACAAGGTATTTATAACCATTTATATATAAATAGTAAATTGTATACAAGCAGTTATACGTAATAATAACATAACAATGGTAACCAAACAAAAAGTGGGAACTTTAAATAAATCAGCAAAATAGAGAAGAAAATAATAAACACAATTTAAATCTTTTTCCTGGTTGTTCAGGAATATTCCAGATTTAAGAAACTGTTTGACAAAATGTTTTCCTGTTATAATAATAAGAAACTTATTATAAGTTTATAATGTTTAGAAGATGTGTCAAATAAGATAGTTATTTTTACTATAAGTTAAACACATAATTAGTGTAGTTACTATAACAACGATGAAACGTTAATAAATCAAAAGCTGACAAGTTTAAACAAAATATACATTTAGATAACTTAAAAAAATTCTGATATGATCACAGCTGTTTATTCTAACCTACGATTAAAATTCCAAAAATATATCTGACCAACTATTTTCTACGTAGTCTGTGTCCTCCAATTTTGTTTATAAAATATGTCGCTAGTTTGATAAAAAAAATAGTATCCCCGTTTTTTGACAGAATTGTTGAACTAAGTTATATTCTCATTTAATACTTGCGAAAACATTAATACGTAAAAACAATTTGTATAAGCCTACACGTTTTAAAAATGTATTCACTAACTCCAGTATTTTTTTACAATGAGAAAATTATAGATGAGTTATAGCCACCTGAAAGCAACAATACTAGACCTTTAAAAACACATTTGTGGTCCAATAGTAATGCTTCTCCAAAAATGATTTCACTAGTTGGATATTTAAAGAAAATTCATATTTGCCTTCTTAGCCTCAGTGATAATGCATTCAATGTTATTTTAAATCTTGTAAATATCACCATAATCTTTGCTCTTAAAAATCATAATAATATAAATTGTCTTATGGAAATTTGTAATAGAATTTGTAAGTAGGTGCATCGAAATCTACCTTCACCTATAGTCTAAGCTTAAATGGGTTATCCCATTTATTATTTATTAACTGGCTAAGAGGCAATTTTAATAAATTTCTAATCCTTTTAGGATTACTACAATTAGTACAAGGAGAACTAAAATAGATTTTCTTAAAATATTCTGAGAACAACTGTACCTATAATTTTTTATGTTTTAACTGAGAATACAAATGTATACATTGGCAGCAGGTTGTGCCACTTTATATATACTTAGGCCATGTTGTAACATGTTCAGTTTGTGAAAAGAAATATTTCTTCAATGCAAACAAATGTTTCTTACGTTTAGATAGAGCTAATAGTATCAGGAAAACATAACCCGTAAGGTTTGATTTTAAAATAGATCTTAGTATAAATGTAAAGTATAAAGCTTAGTATAATGCTTAGTATAAAATAGAGCTTAGTACAAATCATTATATCATAGATGAAAGACGACGAGCTTGATACACAGTGAACATTCCCATAGATCAAAATAGACCAATTTAAGAGTGTGATGTGAAAGACAATGAGATCCAGTATTCATATTTGTCGGTATTCATATCTTCCTTCTTCGCTTGATCTTTGAACAGGGTGGTCGCTTCTGAAAAATGGTCCTATCCAAAGTCCGGAATGGAATCACAAAAACGTATTATTTATCTTCTCAGCGATTCAAAGAAAATTCAAGGGATCTAAAGGATTTACTTAGATATTTATGGATGAAGAATCGTCTACGCAGACACAAGCTATAAGGCAGTAATTGACCAACTTCTTTCTAATAAACTTAAATACAGTGTGGTAGAGACATTTGTTATTCTTTATTATTTTGAATCGAAGTATCGACCAGCTGGTATTTAAAAACATAGATCATAATTTTTTCTGTATCTCTTAGAAATAACATAGGAAACATCTTTTAAAATCACCGTTCTATAAATGTAAAAGTTGGTATTTTACACGTTTTTTCTTTAATAAATAATGTTTGAAGTTAGTCCGAACAAAACTAAATGTTTTAATTGATTTCTCCTCACCATCTAAACTACACCCCGAGACTTCAGAAAAGGAAGAAAATAAAAAGTTAGAATCATACTCTCAAAATTAAATAATTTGTGTCTTAATTTTAATTAAACGAATTTTTTTATTTTTCGTAACAACATTTTGAAATATTACCTTAGATTAGGTCAGGACAAACGCACTCTCATACTTCATTGGACTAATATATCTGTAAACATGTATTCTTTTATAAAAAGATGTTAAAAAATCTTGCAATTAAAATCTTGCTATTTCCTTTGTACAATCTGTATTTCATAAAATTCAAACAGACACACCTCTGATAAAATGTTTAAAGTTTGCCGCGCGATATAGTTATGTAATTTAAACTCTATAATATTTACAATGTATAAGTTTAGCAGTTTCTGTACGTTATCAAACGGAATCCGCTGTGAGTAAACATTAATGGAAGTAACCGCTCATTGCGAAAGCTTAGAGAGGTTGCAAAGTTTAATCCGGAAGGAGTGGAGGGTTTGTGCTTTAAATACAGGTATAATCCTAGTACTAGAAGGGGCTACTTAGGGAGGTTTTAGATTATACACCTAGAAACAGGACAGATTGTATCAATAAAAAATAAGAGATTATACAATCAATTATTTAGTAATAATTTTTAAATATTACATTTTAGTAACTACATGTTATTTGAATACATTTTAAATGTGATTATTATATAAATATTTATTTTACGTTAAAATTTGTTTGTAAGTTTTATCGTTTTTATTTTATAAGTCTTTAAAGATGCTTTTAAAACTAATAAGTGCCTTTGGATTTTTATTTATTGTTGAAAATCAAACGATTTACAAATTTAGTGTGGAAGTAAAACCAAATCGATGTACACTAAATCGCAGAGAATTTGAAACAATAAATAAATAATTATATTTGTTTATCGTTATTTGATATTGAGTTTCATTGGTGCATGGTAATTAGTGCCAATAAGATCGGTTTGAGAAGAATAATCAACTGTTTCTATATCTACAATGTATGAGAACAAAGGTGTAACCAGTTTTTTGGTTTTTTGTTAATAGCTCTGTTATAAAAAGCGGCACCAGGAACTGGCATATACTTTCTCACAAACATATTTAAATTATTAAACAGATTCACTGTGACTTCATAATTGTATTTGGGGTAGGAGAGGTGTTTTATTAAAGTAGAAGATTAACTAATAAATATTATTATTATTATCTAGAGAGAAAACTATTCGATCGATTTAAACAAATTTCCACCAAACACATCAATTAGGCCTGTATAGATGAACGAAAAAAGGTTTTGAAAAATTTTGAAAAACAACCCCCTTTACGGCTAAAAAACCCCCCCAAAATCAGTTATTATTATTATTATTAGCTGAACGAGAATTTGTAGAAAGATGCTGTTTTTTTGGATATGGTAGGGTACATTAAAGGCTAAATTAAGCCAAATTTTATCCAAATCGTTAGAGCTATTTTTTTATAAAAAAATAATAACTGATTTTTTGGGGGTTGTTTTGCCAAAAAGGGGGTTGTTTTTCTAAACTTTTCAAAACCGTTTTTCGTGCATCTATATAGGCTTACTTGACATGTCTGGTGCAAATTTGTTTTAAATCGATTGAATAGTTTTCGCTCTAGCTTTGTATACATACAGACACACATAAAGACAGACATTTTGTTAAAAAACACTATTTTGGACTCAGGGGGTCCCAAAACAGATATTTCTACAAAAATCTTAACATCGATTTTTTTGCGACCACTATACTTTTTCTATACTATAGTATAGTGAGAAAGTAAAATTTAGGGTTTCAAGATACATGGCATTAAATAGTTATATTTAAATTTAATTGCCATTTTGAAACGAGTTAAAGTAATTGCGTTGTTTCTCGTAATTGGTCCTTTATAAGATTTATTAGCATGGAAAACTTCAACGCCAATTTAAAAATTTCAATACCGTTCGAGGTATGTGATTCTTCTTGTTCAAATGGCCTATGGTATAAATGCAAACATTTTAGGACAAATGACAATTTTTATATTACCTCCCCCCTCCCCCGAATAGGTTTCAACTACAGTATTTTGAAAGTTGATTCTTCCAGCAATTTATTTTTAAATGTAAAACGAATTTATAAAATATGATATCACTGTTTTACTTGGGATAAATCATCAACAGGAGATTGAGCTTGAGACATTGCAGATAAAAAGGCACGAAAAAGGAACAGAAAAAATGACAAATACACCCAATTTAAGAAGCTGGATAGGAATTGCTCAATTTAACAGCAAAAGCGTGAGGCCTATTAGGAGCGAACGCCATCTGGGCTTGGGCGCCACTTGGAAGAGTTTCAAGCTATTAAGACGAAACATCCACTTTCTTTCTATTTTTGCGATGTGTAGCAGGTGCCGGTGATTATCTCCCTCCATTAATGCGAGTTTTTACTGCGCTCCGTTTTTTAATTAAGTTAGAAAATATATAATTACTTTCTTCTGTTAATGTGTATAAAGGAACTGCAGAAAAATTGCTTAAAAATATACTTTCAATATGTAAAATACATGCAATCTAAACTACATTAAATAATATTTCTAACCAATTAGATACACTGAAGCCCCAACCACAAGTTTGGTGAATAAAACTACACAAATAAAATGAAACACATTTATTGACTTAGTTATTCTATTGCCCTGATGTACATTTCGGTAAAATAGAAATATCGATTCTTGTTCAACTACTTAAGCTCATAATTAAGGGACTGCGATAGATCTTAAGGTAGCCTTAACCGTTTAAGACAGAGCAATGCACGATGCACTGACGAAGAGTTAAATCCTCCAATCAAGGATTTCATATTGTAAACTGTTCTGAATGTTTTCGAAAAATAATGTTAATATCAACAATACATCAATACGCCTTGTACTCAACTTATCTAATAGACTGGTAAAGAAGGTTAAAAACCACAATTAAATTTTTGCCTTTTTCACAAAAGTGTGGGAAAAGTATTGATTTCTTTCAAAATATACTAGTTCATCTACCACCATAAGGGGTTTAAAAATTTTAGCACCAATACCTTCGGAAATACAGTATCTGGATGCCCTTTGCAGTATTGATGGTTAGGTAAAACATAAGCTAGAAGTTCTAGTAAAATTTTGTTTTGTTTTTTTAAGGAGGTCAGATAATGAGTTCAAATTTATTGAACACATCTATCTAATCTCTAAACCTTTACCAAACAATCAAAACGTTCTCTTGTATGTCTTTTTATAATGACAGCCTTTTAAATTAAACATCTCTAAACCCGATAACCTAACGACAAATTAACAAGGAATAACATCGTTATATGTTTTAATTACAAACAAAAAGTTTCTTTACGTTGTTGGACAATTGAGTAATTGGTAAAAAATTAAAAATACTATTCTTGGCAGTTGCCTACAATAGTCACAATTGGCCTACAATAAAATGAAATAAATATTGTCCTACCAAAAATTAAATTGAAATATACTGTAGATTCTTAAAATAATTGATATAGGCCGATTTCGGATGTTGTATACAACTCCCGAGAAATTTGGGTTTTATTTTTTGTAGATCACTCAGATACCCATCTGCGTATAGAAAATTTCTTTTGAAAACAATTTGTTTGTAATAAAAAAATTAAACGGTTATGAGATTTTTACTTTCTCACTATACTATAGTATAGAGAAAGTATAGTGATCGCAAACAAAAATCGATGTTGATATTTTTGTGGAAATATCCCTTTTGGGACCCCCTGAGTCCAAAAAAGTGGGTTTTACAAAATGTCTGTCTTTATGTCAGTATGTATGTATGTATGTATACAAAGCTAGAGCGAAAACTATTCGATCGATTTCAAACAAATTTGCAGCAGACATGTCACTTAGGAATGTATAGATGCACAAAAAAGGTTTTGAAAATTTATGAAAAACAACCCTCTTTTTAGCCAAAAACCCCCCAAAAATCAGTTATTATTTTTTTATAAAAAAAATGGCTCTAACGATTTTTATATATTTTTTTTTATTTGTAGCCTTTAATGTAACCTACCATATACAAAACACCTTATATTTCTAAAAAATATAGTTTAGCTAATAGTAATAATAATAACTGATTTTGGGTTGTTTTTCAGAATATTTCAAACACTTGTATCGTACATCTATACAGGCCTAATTTACATGCTTGGTGCAAATTTGTTCGAAATCGATAGAATAGTTTTCTCTCTAGATAATAATAATAATAATATTAATTAGTTAATCTCCTACTTTAATATCACCTATCCTACCCCTCCTACAATTATGAAGTCACAGTGAATCGGTTTAAAAATTTAAATATATTTGTGAGAAAGTATGTGCTAGTTCCTGGTACCGTTTATTTAAATTAATTGAACATATTCAGAGATATTTTTTAACATAAAAAATACAATTCCCAAACTCTAACTCATTACCTTATGTACTTTTAAAGGTAAAATGTCTAGAAAAAACAAAACAAAAAGTGACGCTTTTGAAACGAAACATTTTCGGACCGAAGTAACTTTCATCTTATTTTTATCTAAGGAACAATTCAACAAAAATGTGCCAGAGAGTTACGAGATACCCTGAATACTGGTGCAGAATTTTTAGCAACATGCCCTAGGCTCTTTCGCAAACTGCACATTACAAAATGATTTAACAAATAGTTTTCCACCAATAAATAAAGAACGATACCCCTTACCCGATAGTATTTTAAACTATATATTTTTAAAGTTACAAACTTTACCAACCCCCTCAAAAGCTATTATACAGGGTGTCGAATAAGTAAAGTGTCCAACTTTGGGGAATGGTTCTATAGATCAAAATAAGAAAATCATTCATGTTTTAAACACTGACCATAAAACGCTTCGTTTTCTAGATATCTGCCATTTTGTATTTTGTACAAAATAACTCTTATCTAGAGAACGGTTTAATTTTATTGATTTAGTTCAAACTTGGCATGAAGTTGAACCTACTATTGATATATGTCACGAAAACGAAGCGATTAAATCCAATAAGGTGGTTGAAAATGGCGGTTGTTTGAAAATTTCAAACCTAAATTACTCAAAAACCGTACATTTTAACAAAAAATGACAAGATACCTTTTTTGTAGCCCTTTTGATTCCTTTCCGGATAGTGTAACTGTCAAAACAATCGGAGGAAGGTTAATAGCTAAGTTAAAAGTAATAACAGCAAATGTACATACAATATTGCTGTGTTTACTGTGTTGGTATAGGTGCCGAGTTGAATAAACCAATTATTACACATAACTTAACCGTTATCCTTCATCCGTTTGTTTAGACAGTTACACCAGCCGAAAGGGAATCAAAAGGGCTACAAAAAGGTATTTTGAAATTTTTTTAAAAACATTTTGGAGTAATTTAGGTTTACAATTTTCAAACGACAGCCATTTTGAAACTCCATATTGGATTGAATCGCTTATTTTTCATGATATATAGCATTATTTAGTTAAACTTCTTGCCAATTTTGAACTCAATCAGTCCTCAACTGTTCTCTAGATAATAATTATTTTGTAAAAAAAAAAAATCAAAATGGCGGATATCTAGAAAACGAAGCTTTTCGGGTCTGTGGTTTTTTTTCTTATTTTGACTCATTATTTTAATTTACTTTTCATTAGGTACATTTTTATTTCTCTTGTATTATAATATGATTGTTGTAAAGTCAATACAGGAAACATATTGTGTTTGATTTGAACAAAACACACGGTACACTTATGTATTACAGTATTTCATTTACCTTTAGCTTATCCCGGTAGCTACAGGATATTTTATTATGATTTACAATCATGAAACTCGCCTCAAACTGGCAAACCCGCGCTTTACTTTGTGTACATTTACGTATTTGTCCAACACAACACTCGAGGGATTAAGCATATTTATCTTTCGCATTGACTTAGCCTCGGAAATTTCACTCTCCCAACAGACAATGACAAATCTAAGACAATAGCCGTCCAACACTGATAACTCTTATCGCATTTAGGGGTTAGGTTTGTTTTTGCCGCGAACGAGGATTATCGTTATTCCTTTCAAAAGTTGTTTTTGTTTATATTAAACAGTGTTGCCAGTTTAGGAAACGTAAACCTATTACAAGCTAGGTGCCATATAATCATTAAGAATGTTTTTGTACTAGTTTTGAAACCAATTTCTTTATGTGTAAATAAAAACTTGGTTTAAGACTGAAAAGTAAATAATAAAACGTTTTGAACTAACAAAATGTATTTACGCGTTTTTATCTTATCAAGTAAAGACATCACATAATTTAAGTAAAACGACAAAATGTGTTAACGTATAAAGGAAATAAGTCAAATATATATTTCTAGTAATTCTTTTTTGCTTTGTTATTAAAACTTAAATTTCTTTATAAACATTAGTGCTACAGTATCATTTAAAAAGTTTCTGAAAATAAAAATTGTCTATTATATTATTTTTTACAAGTAATATAAAACACAGTATGCCTAAACTTTGTATATTGCAAAAAATGCGAGTGGCAATAAATACTAAAATATTAGAAAAGTTACAAAATGTAATATCTGTAACTCAAAAAACGTATCTTATTTTGAAGTGTTTGAAGTGTATTATTTGTTACAATACCAATAACCAATAATACCAATAATAGTAATAACAACTAATTATTGTTTGTTGAACTAAACAATTTTTAATTTTACCGTTTACAAATTATCATACCGTATTTGACACACTTGTTTAAATATTCCAGTAGTTTTCTAGAGAAAGCCAATTATGTAAACAGGAGTTATGCTCGAATAAATTTTTAAACAATTAATTAAAACGTCAAATTGGAATTGTGCGCTTATGTAACTAATTTGTATTAATTACGATTTGTTGGAGAGTGCGAACAATTTTACTGGGAAGTATTACAAGAGATTCCGTTAATTTCAAGAATTTTATGCGTTCTACTCAACCTACTCGGAATGGAAATTAATATTCGACAAGCTTATACACTTCTAACAAGCAGATTGTTTAAAGAAATAGTTCAGTGAATTAATTAGAAAAGAACTTTATAAATTACAATTAATATTATATCGGTCATACTATGTCGCAACCAAGATACTGTACGTATACCCTTGTAATTAATGAATTCATATATTTTGATTAATGTACAATGCAATAGACCATATAAAAATTAGAATGAACACAATTATTCGTGAAAGGAAGTTTCATTTTCTGAGTGAAAGAAATAATGCCAATTTATTAAAAAATCTTGTATTTTAAAACTTCTGATTTTATTTTTATAACTTTTATTTTTACTGTAAGTAATCAATATCTTGTTAACGAAGTAATTAACTTAGATTGAATTGATTCCAAATAAACAAGCAACAAGATCATTAAATATAGTTCAAAACATAATTGTCACATGCAACTAATAATATTCTACAATTAAAACACGATTAAATAACATAACAATAAGTCACATATTTCAATCGGTTGAGCATCTTTTGTATAATTGTAATGAATTCGATTAAAATAATAACGTTCAATTGTCTGAATTCAAAACAAATCATGATATCTGCCAATCTTCTGTCTTGCATTTAATTACTAAGATAGTATGTTGTAACTAATAAATTAATTCATTTGATGCTAACTTTTTTCAAGATACTTTAAATACTACTTTAAACGGCCTGCATTGTCGAAACATACGAAATCAAGTCTTTGTTTAGGACCGTTGTAGCCAGTTAAAGTCAAATTGGAACACCAATTTTATACTCAACGTCTTATTAAGCATTTGTTTTTAATGCAAAATGGCGGATGCTCTGGAAATGAAGCGCTCGAAGACTTTGTTTATATTACCATTTCCATTACTTTGGAGTAAGGGGTCCTTTCAGACGTTGTGTGTTCTCTTTCAGAAACACGATGTTGTAATATATGTAGAAAAGTCGTATAGACAATAATTTGTTTCTATCGAATAAAGTTCTGAATTAACCCTTTCATTTAAAAAATAAAGGATGTTTCACCAATAGTTTAGGTAAGTATTTATCATTTACAGTTAAAAAGCACCAACAATAAATTTCATCAAATGACCCGTTTGCAGTCTAGCCGCCATTTTTGTATAGAGAAAGTATAGTGATCGCAAAAAAATCGAAGTTGAAATTTTTTTTCGAAAAATCCGTTTTGGGACCGAGTCCAAAAAAGTGTTTTTTACAAAATTTCTGTCTGTATGTATACAAAGCTAGAGAGAAAACTATTCTTTCCATTTCGTACAAATTTGCACCAAACATGTCAATTAGGCTTGTATAGATGCTCGAAAAAAGGTTTTAAAAGATTATGAAAAATAATCCCTTTTTCTACAAAAAACCCCACAAAAAATAAGTTATTATTTTTTTATAAAAAGAATGACGAATTTTTATTGATAAAATTTGTAGCCTTTAAGTACCCTACCATATGCAAAAAACCGCATCTTTCTAAAAATACTCGTTTAGCTAATAATAATAACAATAACTGATTTTGGGAGTTTGTTTGGATAAAAAGGGGTCTGTTTTTCATAAAATTTCAAAACATATTTTGGTGCATCTATACAGGCCGAATGTATTTACAAAATGTCTGTCTTTATGTCTGTCTGTATGTCTGAATGTATAAAAAGCTAGAGAGAAAACTATCAAAGCAAATCTTATAACGTATTTTTAGTTCTACAACTCATATTTAAAAAAATTAAACTTACAAGACATTGTATTATTGATTGAAGTTGTAAACGTAACCCCAAAGTATGATTACGGTAGGTGTTGTGTATTGCAGATACTGGGTGAAATCAGCTGTTTTATTATACTGTTACTCACGGACGAAGGCTACACTTGCTTTTATAATAGTTGATAATGTTAACTGTCATCTTATACAACCTAAACTTTAAAAATAAATATTTTAAAATTGTTTAGTAAAATTGACAGTTTTTGATACTTTTAATAATGATTATGGATTAAAGTGGTAATCTTACAATATTGATTAGTTTGACAAGTTTGAAATGAATCCGTCAAACAAAAAATGACTTATTAAAAAAGAAAATGCGGATTTTTTACTGTAAATGACGTAATCAAACTAAGTTAATTATTAGTACAATTGTTTGAAATACTCTATATCAGTAAGTTAAACAATCTATCAGGTTTAACGATACACAAATTTCGATTTTAGGTTTGTAAGAACAACTATTCTTCAGATTAAAAATAAAAGCGTTGCGTATTAATGTATTACATGTAGGCTATTGAAGCCCACCATTACAATCCTAAGTGCCTATATTTATCATCAACTGCGTAGGCCTAATTTACTTAAATTAAAACATCTCGTTTTCTTTTATTGCTCCCATCCACCATCACCGCCCGCAATCATGTATCCATTACAAGATAAGTACATCTAGTAAAATTCCCCTCCTTGCAGAGGAGTAAATGATAACGTATTTGTTATATAGAAGGCAGGCTCGGTGGGAGTCCTTAGCTCCGTGACAAATCTGAAGTCATCGGAAGTAATCTGTAGCAAGGACATCGTTAGTACAATCTGTTACGGGAGGTAGCGAACAATCAACGCGTTCAACGGGTGGAAGAGGATATAATAAAGGACACTTTAATAACACGTTTTACGTAACGTTCAGTTTGAAATTAGAACGATATGGTTGCAATGAAAGTATGCGTACGTAGTTTAGTATAGAGTGAAAATTGTTACGTGGTGTAGGACAGAAAATAGCATAATTAAATTATTTCAAACTATGGGAAACCCCTGCGTGCTTCGCACGCCAACCCCGTTGGAACCTTCTATACACATAATCATATTATTTTTTCTTTATAACAAAGGTGTGGGATTAATAATAATTTCAAAAGCTAAGATGGTAAATAATGTGAAATGTTCAAATCAAATTATTTCGTGTATTTTATAACATCAGTTATAATAAGATTAAATGAACCAGCAAGGCTCAGGTCTACATTTTAATAAAACCTAACCTAAAAGTTAGAAATACAAATAATTGCTTCAACGTTTGAAATCAGCTGTTAATTGAGTATTAGGACAAACAGCTGATTACTATACCTAAACTAAAAATCTTTTATTTTTATTTACTATT
This sequence comes from Philaenus spumarius, assembly GCA_018207615.1. Taxonomy (NCBI): domain Eukaryota; kingdom Metazoa; phylum Arthropoda; class Insecta; order Hemiptera; family Aphrophoridae; genus Philaenus; species Philaenus spumarius. Next base: position 111,733 of record JAGFPH010001541.1, read on the forward strand.
CTGCTCCCATATTGCCGTAAAATATTTAGTATAGTGTGTTATTTTACG
>JAGFPH010001541.1:111790-167602 GCA_018207615.1 Philaenus spumarius
TCCTGCAATTCTTTCCGTTTCTTCCTGATACACCCTGTATAAGCAGTAACCACTGAAATATTGTTAGGCCTATATTAATCAATCGCGTTTTTGTTTGTTTATATTTATTTATGGTAGGTTAGTATTCTAATTCTAAATTGACCACATTATCTTGTAGAAAATAGCAACACAATTTTAGAAATAGGTAATATTTTCCTTGATATTTCCCCTTACTTCACTTTAAAAGATTTTTCCAACACCAGTTACAACCGGCTCCCACGACACAAATAATATATTTTTTTTTTAACGTCCTGCTGTTTTGCATTTTAAGGCTACTGAAGACGGGACCTACAGTTTTACGTGGAATCCGAACCACAGCCAACGATGTCTGTTAAGAAACCATTTAGAAAATTATGACACAAATAATAAACACAAGATTAAATGTACGCAATAAAATATATGGTTGTTATTTAACTACAAAATATATATTTAATTATTCATAATTTTAAACGTTTTGTTGTATAACGTGAAATGTAATACTTCAAACTGGTACATACTTTCTCACAAACATATTTAAATTATTAAACAGATTCACGGTGACTTCATAACAATTATTGCATTAAAATAGGAGAGTTATGAATAAATAATTAAATAATAATAAACAATGTTATTATTATTAGCTATAAAGAAAACTATACGATCGACTTCGAACAAATAAGCACCCAACATGTCAATTAGGCCTGTAAAGATGCAACAAAAAGGTTTTTTAACATTTTTTTAAAACAACTTCCTTTTTGGCCAAAAAACCCAAACAAATCAGTTATTATTATTATTAGGTAAATGAGAATTTTTAGAAAGATTTTTTTGCGTATTTAGGTACATTAAGGGCTACAAATAAGCCAAATTTGATCAAAATAGTTAGAGCTGTTTTTTTATTTAAATAATATTAGCTGATTTTTTGGGGGTCTTAAGGCAAAAAAGGAGGTTGTTTTTCGAAAATGTTCTAAACCTTTTTCGAGCATCTATCGGTCCTAATTGACGTGTTTGGTGCAAATTTGTTCAAAATCGATCCAATAGTTTTCTTTCTAGCTTTGTATACATACAAACAGACAGACATACAGAGATTTTGTAAAGACCACTTTTTTTACTCGGGGGGTCCCAAAACGGATATTTCCACAAATATCTCAACATCGATTTTTTTTCGATCACTATACGTTTTCTATACTATAGTGTAGTGAGAAAGTAAAAGGTTGGCTGGCTTGTTTGCCGGATGACTAAAACAGACTTTCAATGATTTATTGTTAAAGTCGTAAAATATTTAACACCCACACAAGATTAGTCACGTAAAGGAGGTCGGATTCCAGGCGCAGAACGTAAAAAAAACTATTTTAGTCTAGTATTAAGATTACGTTGGAAAATGAATATTTTAAACAAATTTAATTTCTAAAACAATGTATCCAAATCCAAACTAGAACCCTCCCGGTAGTAGGTTCTTTACCGAAATGTATATCAGGTGACTAGTATAACTCTATTAATAAATGGTGTTTAGTTTATTATTTGTGTAGTGTTATTCAACAAACTTGTGGTTGGAGCTTCAGTGTTTCTAATTGTTTAAATTCACAGTACTCATTGAACATCTGCCCTGTACTAAATGTACACATATTTTCTTACCTAATGTATCCGCTATTCAGCAATATTTTTCTTCGCGTAAGTTGTTCAGCTTGTACGACGTTAATAAATCTGAAAAATAAAACAAAAATGTTAGTTTAAATATAAGTTTATCTTTTAGTAACAAACTGTGTGCTTAAGACTACACGGTAGAATTTCTATTGCGATACTCTGATAAATATAAAATATATTATGAAAACTCTTTTGTGTTATTAAGCTTACATTTTATTAGTAGACCTAAATACATTCAAGAAATATGTATCTGTTCATCAGTCTGGGAATAACCTAAAATTATAAAGATTATACATTCGATTATACAGATTATACATCTGTTATACTTATATACCCAACTCTATTATACCAAATTAACTATGCATTCGTGGCCTAACCAATTAACGGGCTAGTCTTTGATGATGGACTCTGCTGGTTCGAATCTCGGCAAGACCAAAACTTTTTCAAGCTGATGGAATAAATATCATACAAAATTTGCACTAAACAACAATTAGCCGTGTACAGTTGTTACTTAATTAGGTAAATGTCTCATTACACAGTTATGTTCCGATTGTAGCAAATAAAAAATAATTTTGTTCGTCTTAAAATTTTACATTTTTTATTACTGGTAACATTCTTTTTATACAAATTACGGTTTACGTGAAATTTAACATTAAAGGTTTTAAATGGCCGCCATCTTGAAACTGTTTAAGATATAGTAACGAAATTGTATACACTTGTTTGACCTACCAAGGTACACGTTCGTGCCAAATTTGAAGTTTCTATCTAAAATAGTACTCAAGGTATAAAATAATATGTAAAAAACACAAACAGACAGACAGACAGAAAACTAGGCATTTCAGACTCATATTTATATGTCGTTCTTTGATTGTCTTGACCTAAGGAACAAATACACCAAATTTTTCCAGGGAGTTTGTAAACACCCTGTATATTCATCCCAAAAGTTTAAATTGAATTTCTTTGAAATAAACTGCTAGGGTGTTTCCGAATAAACAGCTGTAACTAATCATGCTATGAAATATATTTAGCACAGTCATAGCTCCGGCGTATTTCAGCTCTTTAAAACAACTTTAGCCTAACTATAAACATTAGTTTATCACGGAAATAGGTTACATTTAAATCCGCCAGCTTTTCCTGGATTACCATAATTTACGTGGATAACCATGCACAAAAGTTAAACAATTTATAAGGACGGAGGTAATTTACATCTGAATATTATTTTAACTATCATGTAACTTGCAAGATTTATCAAAGTTTTGATAATACTATGTATATAAAATTGTATATACTAAATAAGTATTATATCAGAAAAAAAATAAAAAGACGGTTCTTGTAAGACGAAAAGGAATGCCTCGGACAAGAATGATTTCGGATTTCTTTTTTAGAGATAAAAAAATACTATACAGAAGTAAATATACAATAAAAGTGTGCCCAGCTAAAAAAAATCTAAATTTAAAAAGTATTTTATTTTAATTATATAAACCTTCCCAAAAATAAAATATATTGCGAAACGAAAAAAACAACTTACGAAAAAACATAAAACTAATTGCATCGAAAATAAAATAAAATACGCTTTCCTAAAAATGAAATCATTATTTTGTAAAATTAGTACTAATTAAACGTTTTATTTCTAAATCATGTAGCAATTATGTTCATTAAAATTCTTTAGAAACCAAATTAAATTATTTTTTTTTAGTTTTATTAGGTGCAACATCAAAAGTACTGATGGAAGCGGACTGGTGGTTTGCATGGAGGTGAGAATGGAAGGAAAACTAATTTATATCACTTTTTCATAGTGTACAATTTAACCGCTATGATTTTTCATGATATCACCCAATTAATTACGCTCGCCCATATCTGTAAGTATTTATATTATGGAGAAACGTACTTTAATCCTTCAAAGCTATGTTTTAGGTTATGTTTAAACAATTTCTGTTTGTTAGACTGTGCGGTTTACAACAACATGAAACTACATGACTTTTATTATTGTGGTGTTATTTAATTTGTTTCTTTTTTCAGTTTATTATTCTTTTTATTTTTATTTCAAATCTCTCTACTATAAATACTTTTAAGTATTATTCCTGTGCCTATAACAATTCACAATATCACTCTTGAAATATCGAATAGTCCCTAGGTTTTGTAAACAACCGTCATTTATATATTAAATTTATCAATTACTAGCTGACCCGTACGGCGTTGCCCGTGGTGGTTGGTATTTTCAGTCTTTTTAACGTAATTGTATTCTTTTTAAGTGTTCAGTCGGTGAGTGGTATTTGGCTTTTATATATTTATATATATATATATATATAGATCTTAAATAATAAAAGCACTATTGTCATTATTATAAAAGATCTGAAATTATGATTTTAGTAACTTTGATAAACCCAAAACACTCCAAAAATTTCGAAATTTTTCATACCCTTTCTTATTGAGCACCTACGACCCTTAAGGAAGATACATACCAAATTTCATTCCAATCCGTTCGGTAGTTTTGAAGAAATCGTTATTTAATAACATTGATCAGTCCAAAACCCCCTAAAATTTCGATTTTTTTTAACCCTTTCTTAGCGAGCGCATATGGCCCTAGAGGAAGCTACATACCAAATTTCATTCCAACAAAAATAAATGAATAATTATTTTGTTCGATAATTTTGGAGAAATTGTGATTTAGTCATTTTTACCCCCCCAAACCCCCCTAAAATTTCAAATTTTTAAAACCCTTTTTAATGAACACTTATGGCCCTAGGGGAAGCTACATACCAAATTTCATTCCAATCCGTTCGGTAGTTTTGAAGAAATCGTGATTTAATAACTTTGATCCCCCAAACCCCCCCCTAAAATTTCGAATTTTTTCAAACCCTTTTTTAGTAAGCACCTATGGCTTTAGAGGAAGCTACATACTAAATTTCATTCCAACCCGTTCTGTAGTTTTGAAGAAATCGTGATTTAATATCTTTGATCCTCCAACAAACCTCCCCTAAAATTTCGAATTTTTTCAAACCCTTTTTTAGTGAGCACCTATGGCCCTAGAGGAAGCTACATACCAAATTTCATTTCAATCCGTTTGGTACTTTTTGAAAAATCGTGATGAGTGAGTGAGTGAGTTAGTGGTATTTCGCTTTTATATATATAGATTACGCCAAAATCTAAATAATCGAAAGCTATACAACATAATAACTAAACCACCAAAAGACTAAACGTTTTCCAACCACCCAATTTAAGATGGTGAAGTTTGAAGTGTTTGATGTTGAATAACTTGAAAACAACTAACTCTAAGAACAGAGACAAAAAATTTGTATTTTTTAGTTACAAATATAATTATTAATGTTGTAATGTTACATTTCATAGGGCAACATTTAAATGTTAAACATAATTTAGTATTATATTAAATGACCACCATACTATTCAAACAGCGCCCTCACTTTTCATAACGTTTCATTAACTAATAGACCTACAGATAGTAAAGAATTTCTTGCATTGTCATGTAGGACTTAAAATAAAAATACATTTGATTCCAGGTTAATCTTTTGTGTATTAGACTAAAACTAATAACTTATGTTTTTAGGTTTTTGACGATCCATTGGGCAACAGAAAATATTAAAACGAAATTTTGTTTAGTATTAAAAAATACAACCTTTTTTCTCCTTCAAATCTTTTGTAAAAGGTAACCTAAATATTCAAAGTCACACATTTCAAACAGAAGCCATTTTTAATTGTGTGGTTGGAGAAAGTTTTTTTTTGTATAACTATATACAAAATGTCAACTAATATAAATCTGTTTTTGAGATAGTAATTGACAAGTGAGGAACACAAAATGGCTGTTGTGTAATAAACTGGGGATTGTTGGGCTTTCAATAATAATATATTGAATTGTCCATGACACAGAAACGATAAGAAAAAGTATTTTTTAGATTTCTGAACGACCCTGTATATTAGTAGTGTATTTAAAAATGTTATCGATCAAAATAATATCCATTTAAAAATACAGTGAAACTCATTTTCCGAAGGAAATCTACAAACAGGTAGATAAACGTCTGTTTTATCTGTTACGATTCTTTATATTAGGTCACGCTATACTACCCTAACAGAAACTTTGGTATGGATCACATTCACAGAAGAAAACACCGCATTTGCAATACTGTAGTAGCTAACAGGCTTATTCGTCGAAACATCCTCTTACATGGACTGCATAACTTGTTTAATCCAATAAAGAGTGCATAAATACTTAACAACTTTATTTATCTTACTTTGAGTAACCAGATATATTTAAATTAAATTGCATTACTAACATCAGTTAATATCTACAATTCGTATTCAAGTAACATTCTAAAAACAAATAAAATGTCCATCGTATCGTAAATCAAACTATATATCTGATAGTTTGTCCGACTAGAAATATTGGTTCTGACAAGTTCCAACACGCTTTAACAAATCCACAAGCCTGCGCGCCGCAAAGATGACGTGTTAACAAGGTTAGTGCGACGTTTGACATTTTATCTTGTCTTTCCCACATGAGATTATAACTTTACAAAAGCCGCTAACTTGTATGAAATGCGATAACATTGAGCCTTGGACTCTGCTCAAACAACCATGAAATACAAAAAAACCCGTAAGCAGCACTGCCGCATTACTATAGCCGAATTTTCTTATCAGGGAATAACTAGTATTTTATTATGAGAGTTTACTATGAGTTTTGCTCCTTGTTCCGGAAACTGTTCCAAATATACCTTTGCACAGGATTAGGCCTATAGTAAATTTAATTGCCTTTCGAATGATATAGCTCATAAATTGCACTGGGGTTTATTAGTGGGAGAAATTGCTTATATACCTTACATTGATAATGAAAAAAACATTTATCGGGATTTTCGTATCAATTTTGATCCTTGTTCCGGAAACTGTACCTGAATTACTTTTGCACAGGATAGTACTAAATTTAATTATCTTTCAAAAGATATAGTTCAAAAATTGCACACTGGCTGTTGAGTGGGAGAAATTGCGCAAAAACCTTACACAGATAATGAAAAAATCATTTATCAGGAGATCCCTATCAATTTTGTTCCTTGTTCCGGGGACTGTACCTTAATTACTTTTGCACAGGATTGTAGGAAATTTAATTGCCTTTCGAACGATATAGCTAAAAAATTGCACACGGGCTTATGAGTGGGAGAAATTGCGCAAAAACCTGATATGAATAATTAAAAAACCATTTATCGGGAGATTTCTATCAATTTTGTTCCTTATTCCAGGAACTGCGCCTGAATTACTTTTGCACAGGATTGTAGGACATTTAAGTACCTTTCGAACGATATAGCTCAAAAGTTGCACACGGGCTTATGAGTGGGAGAAATCACGCAAAAACCTGACATTTATAATGAAAAAATCATTTATCGGTAGATTCCTATCAATTTTGTATCTTGTTCCGGGGACTGTACCTGAATTACTTTTACACAAGATTGTTGTACATTTAATTACCTTTCGAACGATATAGCATAAAAATTGCACACGGGCTTATGAGTGGGAGAAATCGCGCAAAAATCTGACATGTATAATGAAAAAATCATTTATCGGGAGCTTGCTATCAATTTTGTTCATTGTTCCGGGGACTGTACCTGAAATACCTTTGCACAGGATTGTAGTAAATTTAATTACCTTTCGAACGATATAGCTCAAAATCTGCATAAGGGCTTATGGGTGGGAGTAATAATGCAATTTCCTCGCTCTAACTTTGCCATTTTGGTTTGAATCAAACAAGCCGCCATTTTGTGTAAAATCGAAAAATGAAAATATCAGTGTCTGGGACATCCTACATGGACCCTTCCACTAAAATTTCATCTATTTTGAAGCATATTTACTACCATTTTATCAAGGTGGGAAAAATCCATATACTTATATACCCTTAAATCCCTACCCAGAAACGATTAATCGGTATAACTCCGGCATTTTGAATCTGATCGAAAAACAACAAAAAAAGTGTATCTGAAGAATCCTACTAGGACCCTTTCACCAAAAAATCAGCGATTTTGAAGCATATTTACTACCACTTATCGATCCGGGAATAAAACAGATATATATAAAGTAATTTTTAAATTGGGTCGAGTGTAATAGCTCTTATTTTCTTCAAAAATTCGGCTAAATAGTAATAACAATATATATGTGTTTACTTAAAGAGTGGATATATAAAACTGTGCGTGGTTTTGCAGTGTAAATCGATATTGAGTTTTTTAAGTACTTATATAGGCGCACTACGCCCTAAAAATTTGTTTGCATGTGTGTATAGCAGAGTATATAGCTTACTTGTTGCTTTGTGTGAATCGGATATTACCGTCACGCGTTTCACCGTGCATTTTGTGAAACGCCCTAATGTGAAACGCTCTATTCCATCTGTTTGAAAAAAGTTCTTGTCTTGCCGAGATTCGAACCAGCAGAGTCCATCACCATAAACTAGCGCTTTAGCCGGTTAGGCCACGATCGCTTTGCTAATTTATTATATCTGAGTTGGGTATATAAGTGTAACAGATTGTCGGACGTCATAGGCTTCATCTGTTATTGTTAACACAATGTATACTTTAACTAGTAATACCTCTGAAATGAACATTGTGCTTCCTCACTTCGTAAGTTGTGTTAGTTAACTCGTTTACACTACTCCTGTGTGGTCTTAAGAACACATTTACATTAAAACCAACGTCAGCAAACAAGGCCACGCTCCCACTGATTAAACCACGGTATTTAGTACAAGTCTAAATATTGTAAGTCAGATGCTATAGAAAACTCTTTTTGATATTTAAACGAAAACTCCGACGACCTTCTATAACGTTTGCAAATCGTCACTTTACCATTATTCAAACTTCAAGACCTAATATTCGGCTCCAAGTTATTTTAAATTGTTCAACGCTTCCACCTTGATGTAGATGTCTAATACTTTACAGCGAGAGGTAGGTTGTGGGAGAAGGGGGGAGGTTGAGTATTGATCCCTTTAAAGGGAGTTGAATGGGGGGGGGGGTAAACGGGGGCGGGAGATTTAACGTGGCGTTTAGAGAGATGGATGCTCCGGTTAGGGCTCGCCACTAATGCGCCCAGTAGGGCTTTTAAACAAATTTGATCTACTAGATTGATTTCACCCATGCTTTTTAGCCATGTTAAACTCAAGAACGAGCCGTTTAACAGTATTTTAATAAAGGTATCAGTTTTCTATTAAAAAGGGGAGAAAATTTTAAACAGTCGAGGGTGGCGATAGGTAGGCAAATGCAGGATGGTTGAAGGATTGATATTATGAAAAAGGTGTTGAAAAGACTCTCATTGTCTTTTGTTTCTTTTCTTATTTTGAAGGAGTATTTCTTCTTCGTTCGTACTATATTATTTAGGTCTTGGATCTTAAATTGTAGTTTATTGCTTTATAAAAAATAAGCTCATTGAAAATGTTATTTTATGACATTTATAATAATGTATGATTATTTATAGTAATTTATAAAACAAAACAAAAATTGCCCAATGTACAATATAAAATATTTTATTTAATTGTGTTTTTAAATCTGTGTGTAACCATGATGGTTCATGTTTGTATGCTAGTTTTTTCTAGTAATTTGCAATCATACATAAATACAAATTTTAGAGCAAGAAGTTTTGATAATATAAATATCGATAAATATTACGATCATGTAAATCTTAGTGAACAATTCTTGTATTGAAAAACATGGCAAATGTTCGAAAATCAGACAAATAAAATAATATCTATTTCGATAAGTTATAATGAGAGGTTTCTATATTTTATTGATTAATTTTAATTTGTTATAACAACTTTTCTTTCATTTATCTAAAATATTAAGGATGTAAAAGAATCTGAATACACGTATAATTATGAATTGTACGTTTTCCTGTTACCAAACTTAATGCGCCATATAGCACCTCCCGTATAGAAAAGAATGATTTATTTTCAAATACATAATTTTAAATATACTACAATAGTTACAAAATATCATTAGGCCTATATTATTTATTTATAAACTAATTTACTTTCATTTCGATGACCAAGACAAGAGTAGTTTTAAACTAAATTCAACAGTTAATTATTAAATAAATTACAAAGGTTTCTGTTATTAGCTGGTGTATCACTGCATATCTAACTGACCAAACTTTTATCAAAACATATATGTTAACCTATAAATTTGTCTAACCTTAGAGAACTTGGCTAGCGAACGGTCTCTCGGTCCGATAGGAAAGTTCAGTTCTTGTCATTTATTTATTAAAATGCAAAATTATCGACAAGTTCAATTTATTTGTTTAGTTCAAAATTCTAGTTATCATGTAGCAATGTGAATAAAATGTACAAAAGGGTTTAATATAGTAGGCAAGAGAAGAAAATAATAATTGCATTTGTTATTATTTGCAGAATATATAAATTTGAATGTAATTTCAGTAGAGTTTGAAAATAAATAACTAATACAAATATTTGAAGTATTATGAAAATGGCGACTTATCATTGACATTTAGCAAAATAAGGTTATTAGTAGAAAAAGAAAACAGAAAAAAAGTTTAACTGTTTTTGTTTAGTCAACTTTTGTATCTGCTCCACTAGACAAGTTGTGAATTATTAACTTAGTAGATTATTATTAAATAACACATTCCATAAAGTTAATACAATAGACAAATGTTTTTACCAGAATTTTACTTTGTTTTTTAAAATAGTTTGAATTGAAGAATGCCAATATGAATGTTCAATGTACATTTTTATGCGCAGTTTTTTAAGCCTTATCTGCTGTTAAAGAAATAATTTAGGCTGATTTGATTTACCACTGACCATAATTATAGAATATTATAGTATTTACTACCACGTAGCAAATGGAAAACAGTTTATTTTAGGTGTAATATATAATAAGAACTAACGAAATAAATTATTTGTATGATTTAATAAAATAAATTTACGTTAAACAATCTAATATTATTTCGAGATGTTTCAAGAAATATGTAATGTATTTAGAAATTATTATAAATAAATATTGAGCTTGACTTAAGAAGATTTACTTTATAGACAAAACTTGAAAACATAATCTCAAAACTAATAAGTTTATTACTTCAACGTGTTTCAACGACATTTTGTCATCTTTTTATAATTTGATTATTGCAGTTCGTGCATCACTGAAGATGACGGCATTGTAGTTGAAACGCGTTGAAGTAATAAACGCGTTTGTTGTGAGATTACGTGTTCAAGTTTTATTCTAACAAGTTAAAAAAATGTTTATTTAATTAAGATATTTTGTAAAGTAACTTGTTAAAGAGGAAATATTTGGGACAAGTTAAACTTTTATATTATATTAAACGTCACGAGTTTAAGGCTTCACCGTGCACAGGCGAGCGCTAACTGCCCCACATTTAAAAATTATTAAATTAATAAATAACTTAGTATAAATAATACAGTATTTAAGTTTTCATTCAGCAAATTATATATTTTAAATTTAATTAAATAGTATATTTTAATTCTGTATCAATTTAACGTATGAACTACATTATAAGTAGTTTAAAAAAATTTTAAGTTTCCTCATCTTAAAATCACCCTGTATATTGAAATACCTTATACAACGCATAAAAATTACCACAAATGTTTCCGTTCATAAATTAATCATTTGTATTATTATAGCCTACTATACCAAATTTAAAATTGAGATTTTCAACTTAATTGCTTCAAAAATTAAATGATTAAAAAATAAAGTATTATTTTAAATATTATTAAAATTGTAATGTATTCCTAATGTACAGAAAATAGGTTTAAACTTTTTCGCAAATATTTATTAGACCTAACTAGCGCCAAAACAGTGAGCCAATCTGCATTGTCTTTATATTTATACGAGCACCTAGGGCCCTAGAGGAAGCTACATACTAAATTTCATTCCAATCCGTTCGGTGTTTTTTTTTTTTAGTAACTTTGACCCCCAAATCCCCTTAAATTTTACATTTTTTTAAACCCTTTCTTATCAGCACCTACGGCCCTAGAGGGAGCTACATACCAAATTTCGTTCCAATCCGTTCCGTGGTTTTGGATAAATCGTGATATAATAACTTTGACCCACATAAACCCCTCCTAAAATTTCGAATTTTTTGAAAACCTTCCTTAGTGAGCACCTATGGCCCTAGAGGAAGCTACATACCAAATTTTGTTCCAACCCGTTCAGTTTTTGATAAATCGTGATCAGTGAGTCAGTGGATTTGGCTTTTATATATATAGATAATTCTTCTGTACGTGTGTAAGACACCGAACTCCTGCTAAACGGCTGGACCAATTTTGATGACATTTTTTGTGTGTTTGATTGGATCCCTGGATTGTTTGGATTCACAATTTAAAGGGGTTGCTAACCCTATACAATAAGTATAAATTAAACTAATTTCCTAAAAGCCATTAAACTAAAATTATGTAATATTTAATATTATTTCTAAGGGTTACACAAAACTATTTGTAATTTGATTACTCAAGTCACAGGGATGAAATGGAATAATAATAATACAATACAATACAATAAAAATGTATTTCACTAAATTCCTACAAGCTATAAATCAAAATATATTTCATATAATTCTTAATTGATATTCGCAATTCGATTACTTAAGTCAAAGGATTGAAATGGGATAAACATCCTTAAAGTTAAATCAATTAATCAAGCATTGCCAGGTCCACTGGTATATTATAATTCACTCGAGATGCAGACTGTTCACGCATTACTAGTGCAGCTAGTTTAAATTTCTTTTGAACTTTTTAGGAAAATTGAACTTTTTCGTGGGTTTTAAATTGTTTTCGAATTAAATACTGTTTGTAAAATTTTCAAGAGGTAGGTGTTACTAAAACTGAATAGACAAGTAATTCAAACAAATTATACCCACAGTGTTAAAGATGAAATCGATATTTCCAAAATACCAACTTCCCGTCAGTTAAACCAATTTAGCGCTAAAGTTAGAACGCTCACATATGAATTAAACTCCACGTACTGGGAGTTGTCGGGAGTTAAACTGAAGGTCCCATCTCTTTCATTAGCGTTGAAGAGTTTAGACTTTACCCTCGAATGAGTAAACATCGGAAATTGGCGAATTCTAATGGTTCGGAAACAGTCTAATGGGATCCCCCGCCTTCCGTGCCCCCTTTCGACAAATTAGACACCGGTTGGATGCAAATTTCCAGCGGAAATTAAACTTTTCGTTCTCGATTCGCAGACACACGACCGACTGTTTTTGATTGAGAAAGTTTTTTTAGAGTTTTGCAATTTGTCCAACTTTCAGGTTTGCCATTGTTCGGTCCAGTGTCACATCGTACAATCTGTTTGTTAGATTTTGTGGTTGGGGTGTTTGTGTTTTTGTGGAAATTAGTGGATGTTGAAAAAGAAATTTCACTGATTAAAAACAATCACATTAAAAATTAATTAATTAAAATATGTAAAACTAAATACAATTTTTACTGCTGATTGGATAGTTTTAGAGTTTCTTTAGAGTTCAAGATTTCGTCGAACAACTTCGTTCTTCTTCTATAGACAAAATTTACTGTTATGATGACAACTTCTTTAACATTATAGTCACGCTTCTTAGTGCTAGATATTTCCAACCTAGCTTTATAGAAATTTAGCAAATTTCATAAATCCCTTAACAGTAAATTAACGTTCAAATATATTTGTTGCTGTCATTGTTCTATTCGTAAAGTAAATAAATTAGTTAATTTAAATCAAACACTGGGCCTATCATGAGTGTTACCCACTAAAAAGCTAAGGTGGAACTCGGAGTGAACTCAAAAAGATAAATAAATACTACTGAAGTAAAAGGGAATCTTTTAATCTATGTAACCTAGTATTCTTAGAACTTAGTATACATAGAACATTTGTATTTTCAAAATCGCTGCCTAAAACATAATTTTACGTTGTTAAACTTTAAGCGATAATGAAATAAAGTATATTTGCATTAGTCAATATTATTTTTGAAAATAAATAATTAGTACCAATTAATTATCACCGTTCTGAAGTTTGAAGGCAAGTCTTTACCAATCCGTTTGTTGGGTGAAAGCAAATATATATTGCGGTTTGGTAATGTTTGTTCTCTATGATGTACGAGTTCCTTAACGCAGGAAACTAAATTGTTCCAGCAGTACATTTTTTGTAATTTTATATAGATATTATACTTAATGTTGCATTTATATAATAAAATGACAATTTGATTGTATAAACGAAATTAAGGAGTTTGCAGATGTAGACTGTGGTCTTTATTTAAATAGTATATTTGTTTTGTTATCACATTTTTATTTTGCAAATTGCTATTGCCAAATTAGAGTTTAAATACACAAATACACTACACAAATACATTTTTGTGTTACGTCATAAACGTTTGTTCACATCATATTCTCAATAATTACAGTTTAACGTTTATATTTATTTTTGTTCCTACTTTTTCCTTAACATGTTTCTTCTGAAGTATTCCTTCCATAGACGTGGAATGGCAAAAATAAAATTCGGATTTAATTGAAATAAGAATATTTTACAGCGTTAAATAAATAAATTAACATAATAAAAATTAACGCTCTTAATATACGTTCATAATTTATAATTACCAAAACTTAAAAGCTATATTTTTACATAGATAAGGTCTAGCTGTAGTTTATATTTGCATTTCACTTCATATTTTGCCATTTTTATATTTTCAGTGATGGAAATAGCTTTTCTTCACAACTACGAGTTTAAATCACAACCTTTCTTTCTTCTTATCTATTTGTGGGCGTTAAGCAATATTTCCTTTAAAACAGACCACGAATAAACAACATACCACAGATAGAATCCAATACAACCTAGATAGATTCCCGATATAATACTCCGCCCACTTGGTATACCTACTGCAGTGTATACACAATTCCTCTTAAACCATGATATACGCAAAATGTATTGTCTCTAAAGTAGTGTTATACATCAACTCATGGCGCCGGGAAATGAGCGGCGAGACGGCGTCTTTATGCGAACAAAAACATTACATAAATCTATAATATACGAGCGATGAATAAAATACAGGTGACAAAATGTGCTTAAGTTTTGTCGTCGAGCGTTCTCCTGATTGTGCGGTGTTTTATCTGCTAAGCCGGCGTTTGTGTCGTAAATCATCTCAAATATAGCGACATCAATAAAGCCGTTTACGACTTCAATGTTTTGTTCGGAACATTAAATTGAGATATTGCTCCTTGTGAGGAACAATGTGGCTACAGCACGGAAGCATTAATTATTTCAAAGGAAACGATTTAAAATATTGATTTTTTAAATAATTGATTAATTTTGGTATTTACAAAATTTTAGTTTCTTTGATTGCAGGGTCGAGCCCATTGACTGGAGTTTGAATATCTTGCTTGTAAATGGATTCTACTCTACTCCACTGTCTAGTTGAGTGTAACTGTCACAATTTGAAAACGTTAAAAAATAATAGAAAAGGGGAAGCAAACGAAGAACATAAAAACACATAAAGCAAAAGAAGAAGTATACAAGAAGGTAAATCCCACAAAAATATAGGAACTAGAAATAGAAGGAAAAGATATTAAAGATGAAGAACAAACAAATGAGTAAATAAATGAAAAGAAAACAAAGAAGAATATAATATAGGCTAAGAAGTAGAAAGATAATAAAGATATTTTTGAAGAAACACAAATTTAGGAAGAGCAGAAAAGAGAAATGTGACATAAAAAGTGAAGAATAAGAATAAAAAGAAATTGAACCAGAAAAAGAAAAATATTAACAATAATAAAGAAAAAGAAGAAGTAGAAGAAAAATATATCTCGATAATAATAAAGAAGTAGTTGGAGGATAGGGAGATAAGTAAATAGAAAAAAAGTATAAGTAGACGCAGTAAAAGAAAAAAGAGAAGTAAGAAAGAATATAGAATACCAGAAGAAACTAAACAAGCAGGTGAAAAAATACGAACAACACGATAAAGGAAAAGAAGAAATAGAAGACATATAATATATATGATGAAAATGAAGAATTAGAAGAATATAAAGATAAGAAAATAGAAAAGGAAGTAGGAGAAGAAGTAAAAGAAAAAAGAGAAGTAAAAAATGGAATAGAAGACATGAAGAAACTGAACAAGTAGCTGAAAAGATATGAACAACAACATACAGAAAAAGACAAATAGAAGTATGATTATAATGAAAACGAAGAAGTTGAAGAATAGGAAGCTAATAAAATATAAAAAGATGTAGGAGAAGCAGTGAAAGAAAAAAGAGAAGTAAACAATAGAAGAGAAGAAACTAATAATAATGTATTAATTAATTTAATAAAGAAAACACAGCTTTATTTTAGTAAATGACAATATTAAAAAGATTAAAACCCAAAACCCTGATAATTAGTAAACCATGGGTGTTGAGTGAACTCTTGAAAATGCGTTTGGCAATGATTGCATTTTATTTAAAAATGTATTCACAGAACTTGTAACTTTCTATTTTAAAACAATATCCACAAAGTCAATACACCTCAATATAAAATCTTAAGAAACGTTCACCTTCCATAAAGAATTCACAATACATCTTTCAACTAGCACATTGGTCAATGGTTACACACGTACCAACATTCAAACGTTTAATACTTTGTCAATGAGCATTCAATCGTGAAATGCTAGCAGTTATCAGTCAAAACAAATAAATCTGCTTTCTGTCGGACGTCTTGTAAGCATTAAGAAATGTTACAAGTACGACTTTACAATGTGGTAAGAGAAATGTGAAAGTGCATTGAATGGCATCCATACCGTACTATCGGACAGGGAACCCACGGGTAGTCTTGCTATGAGAATAAGATATTTATTATATCAGCATGTGCTATATTCTTTTTCGCCAACGTTTCGATACACACCCATTGTATTCTGTAGAGTATATTTTCAGGTTTATATGTTTTCTACACCAGTTATCCAAGATATTCAGAGGGTGCGTTAAACACCTGGGCATTTTAAAGTTTATCATAAAAAAGTAAGGTATGTAATAAGGTTAAAGTTTATTGAAATAAGAAAAATTATTTGTTTCCTAGTTTACAATGTGCATTAAAAAAGTGTTCCTTTTAAGTGTTATTTGTAGCACTTTTTAGAAGTTGGTATAACAAACTAATTTGTACCAAATAATTAAAACTGCACAGCTGATAACTATATAACTTATATTAGGAGATTTTAATTCATTTTTGAAATATTTTAAAATACCAAAAACAAATTGAAATCGTTAAATTGAAAATTTGTTGAATCTTTAAATTGAAAAATGATACACTAAAGCCTAAAAACATTTCCAATGTAATAATTAGTGCTTGCACTGTACTATCGTATTTTTTTATTTTTTGTGATATATTTGTTTTATGAAAATTAAATCAAATGTACAATACTTTTATAAAAAATATCGATTCATACTATTTATATATCTAAGATGCTTCATAATTATTATTTTGGCACCAGTAAGAACGATTTGCTATAATTATATATTTATTTTTAACAATTTACAGTCGATTCTTATATCGATTATCTCTCCGATATATTCTTGTAGACTGTCGTTTTAAACCCAACAGTAAAGTCATGTTTAATATTCAAACCACGTCAAATTGAACATTCTTGAAGGTGCAGGATGTGACCCGACTTCAAAGGACAAAGGAGAGAGGTTAAAATCTCTTACAATGACTGAAATCAAATTTTGTAAATCCGACATTGATCCGGCAGTGAGCCAAATTTGTTTGTTCTACATATTATACTTTATTTTGTAAAATTTATAACATGATTGACTTAAATGTTCAAACTTAATCAAGGACAGTGTACCACATTACAAATATTTAGTATGTGGTTATATTGCAAATACTGTATATGATTATAATATTGTTAAGCACAATAAACCTGCCCACTAGGAGCTAACCTTTTATTTTTTATATTTATAGTTTAAATGAGTAAACATTAATTTATTTTTTATTTTTATCCACAGCACTAAGCTTAAAATTGGCGTGCGAAGCACGCAATGCATTGTGTATTGAAAATACTCAAAATACAGCGGTTGGCGGGCGAAGCACGCAATGTACTGTGCGTCGGCCGCTTCTCATAGTGTTCAGTGTCAAGCTCACTTGTGCGTCCTAAACACTGAACGTATTAAAATCACAGATTATATTTTAATCCTGATTATGCATGATTTTCGTTTCAACCTAAATTGTAATGTGCATAATAGCATTGTATTTGGATAACCTAATTATTCATGATCTATGATAATATTGAACAAATAAATTGTAGGCATATTGTAGAATTCTATTGAAAAAATTTAATGTCAGTTTCAAAGGTATTGGTTTTTGTACTTTGTGTGCTTTTAGGCATCAACCGAACCAATTATGTGTAACATTTTTATTTATATATTATGTACTGTTAAGCCAAATAAAAAATCACAGGTTGATCAATTAGATACGCATCAGAAATATGTAATTTATAAAAAATCTATTTAATAACTACATCTAGGAATATCTCACTATACTGAGAGAATTTTTAACTGGTAAATGTGTACAATTGTTAAACCACATTATAAAATGAGGATTATAAAACTGTAGGCCTATTTTTTAAAACATTGTAATTATATACATTATTATATATCAAAATAAATATTAAAACATTATCTTTAAATTGCTTTTTATTTCATATTGATAGATTAATAACGATTTCAAAGTTATTGATATTATAATGAAGATATTTATAATTTTATACGTTTATTTTTTTCCAAAGTTAAACGAATGACGTTAAATTTGAATAAATTAATGAATATATTGATAATAAAAGTTTGTACTTATATTCATGTTATAACCTAAAAGCAAATCTTATTATTAGTTTTTTAACCTATATTTAAAAAAATAAACTGCACAATACTTATTATATTGATTGAAGTTGTAAACATAACCCCAAAGTATAATCTTCGCTAGGTTTTGTTTAAGAGTTACGGATGATGGGTGAAATCAGCTGTTATATTATCTTGTTACTCAAGTACGTATGCATTAAAACTCGCTTTTATAGAAGTTGATAGAAGGAAAGTAGCTCTGAAGAACAGGAAACAATACATTATTAAAAACAAAGTCGAATACTATTCCAAACTCATACTTAAATGGCTTTTTTAATCTTCTTCCAACAGAAATATCTCGAAAACTATTTGTATCACTAAAAACGTATGGGAAATTTTTACTGCAGAATTGCATGTGAGAAGATTTTTTCAAATAATAATTATCTTCAAAAAAGAACCCTTCTTTTTAAAAACAGAAAAAAGGAAGAAAAAGTTCAAAAAGTTAAAATTAGTCTTTGGAAAAAAGGGAAAGACTAAATTAGTCTTTTTAGTAATTGGGAACTTTCCGTTCATACTACCATACACCCCTTTCAGTGTTTTCTCAGGTTTTAAAATTTGTATAGATTATTCCCACCATTTTCACAGAATTTGCCTGGACTTACTACAAAGTAAATAAGGTAGAAAAAAACTAAATTTAAATTTAAAAACGTTAGTTACGTTATTCCCTAGTATATTTCACATAAAAAAACCCAACAATTTTATATAAATTAAGACAATACATGTTGCAAATTAATATCTGAAACGTTATTGCAGTGGACCGGTCTAAACTGTATATTGAGACCATCAACCTTGACTTTTCTAGTCGTATATTTTTATGTTGTTATATTTTTTATAAATTAAGAAACCTAACTAACTATGTGCATTTAGTTTATTGTTCATATCTTATACTTTTTCAATATCTGAAATACACAAAAACTAACATTGTCTAGTTAACAGAAAATACAAACTGCACAGTAGCAAACTGCAACATGAATAACCAAAGTAAATCAAACGATTAGCAAAACCGTCATTATTTAAATGGGGTTATCGGTTACAATATAAACCGCTTCCATAAAGAGCTTAGCTTTTCTAAGAACCATTAATGACACAACAGAATGAATGGCGGTCATATTTTTCATAATACGTTCTCTGTCTTTTTCCATTACGTAATATATAGAATACCTGTTTTATATAGCTCCTCTTGGGTTGATCGTTAAGTAACCACAACCGATTATATATATGTCATACAGCTTCCGTCATGATGCTGTCGACACATCTTAATGTTTAGTAATTTATATGTCGCGGTTGTGCCGGCTTTGTTTGCCAATTGATTTGTCTTTAGCGCATTATACTTGCTTTGTATTTGCTATCCGAATAACTGTTAGCCCTGACTGAAATAAAAGTTGTGGGTCTTACATAAATCCTCTAAACAGAGTGTCCCAGAACTCTATGAAACCGTTTTATACAATTATTAATTACGTAAATATAAGATAAAAAGTTAAAATAAATGTAGGTTGGAAAACGCTTTGTCTTCGATCCATTAACCACTTTTGTTAAAGAAAAACTTAATATCTTGAAAGTAGATAGGATTTCGTGTTCAAACTTTGTGCGATTATTTTTGATGTAAACTTTTAGCTGGGTACAAAATATCGGAACATTATCTTGTATATTTTCAAAATGGCGTCATTTAACAATTTTATGGATATTTAACACTAAATATTGTATACTGCCGCCACTTTAATAATATAAGGCGATGTTCTGATTTGTTTTAACCTGGTAAAAATTTAAATAAAATATGTGCACGCCAAATTTGAAGTCAATATCTTATCTAATTACAAAGATTATAGGTTGTTTGTAAAAAACCTGAATGAAGGATAAATGGAAAACGAAGCGTTTTTGGACTTATGTTTATTGGAAAGTTGTATCTTATTTTTACTTAAACATCGATTCTAAAAAGTGGTTGCAAATAGTTTCTGGAACATTTTGTTGAAATATGTATCATACAGTTTACGTGAAAAAAATATATAATAAAAGAACTAATGTGTAAAAATTATGTTTAAGTAGTTTTATGGTTTTAACTGTCTAAAATATAATCAGTAAATAAAACTTACTGTCCAATAAACAAACAAAAAATAAAAACTGTTGACTGACGACTAATATAAATTTGTATTTGGTCGATTGCTGAAAATGTTACTGAGCAAAAGTAAAAATATTGGGATGGGTGAGAACTTCTTTAAGGGCAATTATTAAAATAGTTTGTGTTTATTACATTTTTGCTAAAAGGTTTATAGATTTACATACTGCCACATAAAGTTACAAGTTTTCTGTTTAAAGGAATCAAATGGAAGGTACAAATAAATCATAAAGTATAACAGTTTTGGAAAAAATTGCCTTCGTAGTATTTTTTTAAATATTCGAAAAATTATTTAAAATTTACTTTGCTTAGTCCAACTTTTATTTTAAACTTGTAAAACTATAAAGTACAATAAATGGCTAAACATGTTTTATTTGGTAATTAAGTATTTTTTTCCCCTGAAAATCCTACTGGAGCACAAGTGTTCCATTCGTTAAAAACATAAAAACTAAACCAAAAAATAACTAAGCAAGAATAACAAACATCTAAATTAAACCAAAAACAGCTAAATTATTAAGTACTAGTGGAAACCCTTGTGTGCTCCGCACGCAATCCCCATCGGGCCTTTCATAACATAATCATGTTATGTTTCCTTTATAATAAAAGCGTAGGATTAATAATAACCCCAAAACTAAAATGGTAAATAATGTTAAATGTTCAAATCAAATTGCTTCGTATATTTTATAACAGCAGTTACAATAAAGGATAAAATAACGAGCAAGGCTCAGGTCTACACTTTAATAAAAACCTAACCTAATAGTTAGAAATACAAATAATTCATTTAAAGTTTTAAATCATCTGTTAATGGAAATATTAGAGCTGTTTTATTTGTTATTTTATTCAATTGGTTGCTATGGTAACGAATGTAAATACTTGTGTTGGTCCCTCAGTCTAGGCCTAACCTAAGAATTTTTCCCTACTAAATTTACAAATATTGAAATAAAAAATGTTTTTATCAAATGTTTTATGAATTACAGTCTATGCTACTCAGGGATAGGGTTGCTATTTATTAGTAAAACTACTTTTTCAATCGGATTAATAGTACCAGAGATTATCCCTTACATACAAACAAACAAATTCTACCCTTTTATAATATTAATATAGATTTATCCTACAGTCAAAAACTACGAAATAAGTACTAAAACTGTTTAAAAGGAGTAAAAAAAAAAAACAGAATAAGGAAAACAAAAACTACAAAAAAACAAATAGCTAAAGTGTTCGCATAAAACATAAAATTTAAAAACACATTTTTCCTTAATGTATTTCTGCACTGCATAAAACCACCAAGTGGCCATAAATAAATGTTTGAATGTGTGCAATATTTGTGAAATATGTAAATATATATTGTAAGTTTAATGTTTGTTTGTCATGAGACCTCAACAGAAATTAACACCCTAGTTGCAACCCTTCGTGTTAAATAATTTAATCTTCCCTACGACTGTTTTTTACCAAAAACATTTCAAATTAAGCCACTTTAATGTTCCGAACAGAAATAGTACTCAACGGCTTATATTGTTATATTTTAGATGATTTACAACATAAAAAGCTCAGTAGATAAAACACCTCTCAAGCAGGAAAACATTCGACGGCAAAGCTTAAGCGCATTTTGTCACCTGTATTCATCGTTCGTATATTTTAGATTTATGTAACGGTTTTGTTCCCGTAGAGAATCTGTTTCGCCGTTCAGTTAACGCATGCAATACGAGTTAAGACAATACATTTTGTATACACCTTGGTATATATCAATGTAAAAGACTGCAGAATGTGTTCTCGGAATATATCGGGGATGAATCTATTGTTCCAGATTCTACTTGTGGTAAGGTTCCAGTCCTTTGAGTATGATATATAAGATTGCACTCGCACTCACAAACAGCTTAGAAGAAGTAAAGAAAAACGATTGTGACTTAAATTTTTACTTTTTAAGTTTTAAATACAAACAAAGTAATAAAAAACTACTTTGAAACTACAAACAAAAATGTCTCTAAGCACACAGGTTAGGTATTTATGGTATTTTACTAACCAAATATATTAATTTTCTAGGAATAAAAAATAGTAAAGTTCACAAGGGAAATAACATCTATACTAATATTATAAAGAGTTTTTTTTTTATGTAGGGGATAATCTCTGGAACTAATGAACAGATTGAACAAATAGTTTTACTATTTAAAAGCTACACTATCCCTGAGTAACATAGGCTATAATTAATTTTGATAAGAACATTTTTTATTTCAATATTTTTAAAATTATTCTTAACCAATTCTTAGGTTAGGGCTAGACTGTTGAACCCACACAAATATTTACATGTATTACCATAGCAACCAATTGAATAAAATAACAGATAAAACAGCTGTTAGCTCTGATATTTCCATTAACATCTGACTTCAAACTTTGAAGCTATTATTTGTATTTCTAACTTTTAGGTTAGTTTGTTATTAAAGTGTTCCTGAGCCTTGCTGGTTCTTTTAACCTTTATTTTAACTGCTGTTATAACATATACGAAATAATTCGATTTGAACATTTAACATTATTTACCATCTTAGCTTTTAGGTTATTATTAATCCTACACCTATAATATAAATAAAACATAACATGATTATGCGTATAGAAGGTTCCGTCGGGGTTGGCGTGCTGTGCACGCTAGGATTTCCCCTAGAAATTTATAATTTGAAAGCTTATTCTATAATTAATTATATGTCGGTGTGTAATAGACATGTATTAAATACATCAGTATGTGTACAAACGAAAGCAACAAATTAAAAGCTATTAAAACAAAATAGTCAAGTAACAGCTGACAGGGAAAGCAATTTAGAATTGCATCGACTGCATTTCTTTAATTGTAAAGAGAGAGTAGAAAGTATTATATACAAAGAAAGCGCGGAAGTTGTTGCTAACAAAACAAAAGTTATTTTTTATTTTTTTTACCAGGAACTATTGGTAACAGCAAAACTGGTCGTAGAACACAAATTCTCTTAATATCATTGGAGCGGAGCGATATAATGAGAACGAGATTTCTTGATATCACGGAATCGAATGTTATATGCATAGTTCAAAAGTAAGTTATAAAGCAATATTTTGTAATTTATATTCCGATTTATATTATTTTAAGTCAAATTAAACAATCGTTGAAAGGGAAAAATAATTAATGCAGAAGGCAACTCATTCTTATACATGTCAATAATGTAATTTGCTACAAGGTTCTTTAAATGTAATTAAAAATTGCATTGCAAAAGGAAAGGCTACTCAGTTACGCATTTTAAGTTACCCAGTTCTCATAGACTGAAATGGTCTCACAGTTGCGTCAAACAATGAACTTGAAACGGTGTCTAGAAATTAAGTTTTATTAACTAATGTGTTTTTGTAATAAACAGCACTAATTAAGATAAACGTGAAAAGTGTAAGTTTGTGTCAAGGTACAAGGGTTCCGTTCTGCCATCATGAATTAAATCGTATTAATAACTGCACTTCATATACATTCACTAAACCGAAATATCCAGCTAACCAAAAACAATAACCACAACGAGAATAAACTATCCAATACTATCAGGACAAGTAAAAAGGAGTACCTGAATCTTTTTTTTTTTGTAAGTTTGTAATAATTTATTATTTACTTTATTTACATGATTTTTCTCATAATTTGGTTCTGGAGTAATTTTGGATATTACGGACAACGCATTGTTATATGTGTATTTTCCAAGAATATAACTTGTTAATTCTTAATATAACTCAAACAAATCTTAAAAAAGCTCCTATGTAAAGATATTCCTATAAAGCTATTTCGAAAGACTACCTAGACTATACTATCATCAAATATTTGTTGTTGCAACGACACTGTTAAGTGAATTATTACTTTTACAGTTGTTTATAAATGAAATGTATAACGTTTAACATGTTTTATAATTATATTATATTTATCCATTTCGCAACCGATTAGACTGTAACACACAGACAGACAAACAAGACAAGTGACGGTACCATTATTTTGATTTTATGTTACGGAACTGTAAAACTAATTAATGTCAGTTAAAAACCTTTATAAATATATATTACGACAAACGAATAACAAATTTGTTTCTAACAATAGTTTTAAATTGCATTTATAATGATGGAAACGTATCTGCAATAACAATTGATACTAAAAATAAATTAGATGAGTAATAAATATAAATGTTTTGTAATCTGTAAGGCTCAACAATGAAATTAGTATCATATTATAAACTAGGATAAAAAAAAGTACTATATGTTCGTAAACTTCAGAGGGATTTGGACATTGGACCTCTGCCAATCGCGTTGAGTTCAATGTCCAGATACGTTTAATTCGTAAGAAAGTCTGGTAAAGTTAGTCTGGTAAACCATTATTTAGTCCATTTAAAACGCAGGGTATGACCTCAGTAAATGCCTCCCGGACCAGACAACTGAATGTTTTTTGGTCGATGATTCCGAAACTTGGGGTCCGCGACTCTAAAATAATGGCGTCACCAATAAAAATATAAACAACATTTATGACACCTCTATGCTATGGAATGCACAAATTATGATAAACATTTAGAAATTTAGTAGTACCATAGAAACCGACCAAGAAATGCACCACAAGGGTTCGACGTAGGGGGTGAAACCACCCCTAATGTGACGAAAAATTAGGAAATGACGGAAAATTAAATGTTTTCTCTACTTTTTGGTGGTAGGGGAAATGAACGGGGTCGTGAGATTATCTGAAGTAGTTTTCAACCCCTTGGCAGTGCAAACTACCCCCAAATTGCGTCCAAGTTCAGGAAAAACAGATAAAATGACGTGAAATAAAAGCATATTTCTTTCTCGTTATTTCTGATGAAAATCCTTTTAGAGCAATAGTGGAATATTTTTTGTAAATATGTAAAGTTACTTTAAGTGATTTCTCTAAAATGTTTTCCTCTTTTTAAATGTTTCTGATACCTCAAATTAATAATAACATTTAATTTACAGGGCCTTGTGTAGAGACTGACACAAGTCTGAGTGAGGGCTGACAGGCAATCTGGGCACAGGATTTATGAACTCTAGTTAGCGGAGGAAAACAAAGCACAAAGTGTTTTTGTAATCCACGGCTTTATTAATATCATCGCTTCTGAAGGAACCATTGTCTCCGATGCGAAGACAAATAATGATTTATACGCTTTTGTTGGTAGAGAGAAAGAGAGGGTGCGAAAGCTTTTCTCTTTATTTGAAAACAGTGTTATAGCTGTGTTTTACGAACTGTTTGTTTAGTTTTCAAAAGGACTTTCAGTTGAATTGAATGTAATTTGTTTTAATTTGAAGAAAGGGTCAGGAGAAGACGGCTTTTTGTACTTTCAGAATAACAAAAGTTTTACAAGATTTTGTAATCACAATGGCATGGCAGATTTATACGTAAATTAACACCCTATATTTGACTCGCGGCTTCGCTCTCGCTTTACGATCACGGCCAAGAAAATGCAAACAGTTTATTCTATACTCTGATATTTTCACGAACATTACGATTGATTAGAACAGAGACAGTTTAATGGGTTATTGGGGTGGGGTAGAGGTGACCTGAATCTTGACGCCTGCGAAGTAAAGAATTTTGTTGATAATGTAGAACAGAGCTACATTTTAAGGCGAAATGGTTCTTACTACCTGTTCCTACTAGAGCCCAGATGTTCCATGGATTGTAAACATAAAAATAAACCAAAACATATTTACAAATTAAAATAAATTAAACACAGTAAAAGTAATAAATAACTAATACTCCTAAAGCCTAAAACTATACAACAAATAATTCATGCTAATTAAACAAATTAAATATAACATATTAATGAGTAAAAACAACAAACATGAAAATACAAATAATCAAAAGTCAAAATAACCGCTATATTATTTCAAGCAACAACAACAATATGTACACATTTTATTATTACGCTTCGTACTGCAAATAAATTCAAAGTCAAGGTAAAACATAAGTTTACTGTGTCTTTAAGTAATATGTAAATATTTGATGTATGTGTAATGTTTGACGCAGAACAGCCAGAACCGCCAAGACCATATCAATATCGTATTAATAACCATACACATGTACACTAGGCATCGGCGTTTTGTGAATCTTTAATCCTACCCTATCGCAAATTAAAATGGTAATCTCAATGGACGCAACTAATCTGCACCCACTTGCCCGGAGTTGATGGTTCCAAACACAGCACTAATGAAAAAATATCTTACTTACATTTTTTACAATACTTTGGATCCAATAGGGTTTCTCTGTAAATATATAAGTACCTCAATCATTATAAGGTTAGTTAAAATATTAGCTTGATTTTTTTTAAATATAGTATACGAATTATTTGATACTGTCTTCAGAACTGCAAGTTACGAAATTCCAGTTCAAGTGCTAACTCTACAAAACAGTACCGTGCTTTTTTTTTTTTAGTGTATTACATAATATAGTAAATCTTTTTTTGAGTTTCAATTATTGAAATTTATGTGGAATACTTATTTTGTAGCTATTAGAGAATTCAGCTTGATCTGTATCCATTTCTGAGAAGTTTGATTGTGCACATTGTACAGGTCAAGTAATCCAATAAGGGAACCCATAAAAGGTGATTTAAAAAAACAACTTTAATATACCTAGATCTTAGATTAAAACATACAAGTATACCAGATCTTAAATATAAAAAAAGAACTATTCCTAGATCTTAGGTTAAAATAAAAATTATCCCTAGAGCTTTAGAGGGGGCAGACAAAAAAAATCCAACAATCATAGGTTTAAAAATTATGAGTATGATTTTGGGTACGTGCAAAGGTTTAATCTACATTTTTTCGGTTAGAGAGGGCCAGTGTAAGACATAATTGTAAGAAAGCGAGTATCTGATATGATTAAAGTTAAAGGTATCACGTGTAAATTCGAAAGACAGAAGGAGAAACTCCAGAGAAAACTCCAGAACCAAAACAAACAAAACGAGAAAATAAAGTAAAACAGACGAGAAAAGAAAATAGAGACTGAAACGAGAGAACAGATGAAACGGGACGATGCACCGCTCAAGTCAGTAACGCATCTCGAACGTAGGCAGATAAAAAACCCTATGTTACGCACAGTATATTGACACATGTTTTGTAAAACAAACTCAAATGGTTATGCTCAATGTATTCTATCTTCTACATAAATAAAAATGTAAATGTTAGTTTGTTCAAAATATTAAATCTCAAAACATTCTCCACCGATTGCTTTGAAATTTTGACACAAAGTTCCATTTGAATACAAGCTTGTTTTCATATACTTTTTTTTTATAAAAAAGCTGTTGGACGTAAAAACAACAAAAACACTACTAAATATTTTACGCCAATGGAAGCGCCATTCAAAATAATAATTAAATATGTTTGTTGTTGATACAGTACTTGCTGTGTGCTCTAATATTTCCATTAATAGATGGTTTCAAATTTTGAAACAATTATTTGTATTTCTTACTTATAAGTTAGGCTATTGTAAACAAACGACATCTTTTGGACCTAAAAAAGCACGCTATAACAAATATTTTAAAGCAATTTGAGTGCCATATATATCAAAATAATAAGTAAATATGTTTCGTATTAGTACAGAAATCAGCTGTTTGCTCTAATATTTCCATTAACAGCTGATTACAAAGCTTAAAACTATTATGTTCATGTTTTAACTTTTATATTAGGCTTTTTTTAAAGTGTAGACCTGTGTCTTGCTGGTTCTTTTAAACGTTATTATAACTGGTGTTATAAATACACGAAATAATTTGATTAGTACACTTAAAATTATTTACCAACTTAGCTTTGAGCTGATTATTAATCCTACACCTTTATTATAAAGAAAGCATAACATATTTGTGTAGAAGGTTCCAACGGGGTTGGCGTGCTGAGCACGCAGGAGTCTCCCCTAGTTTGAAGTAGAGGTATTACAAATTATATTTTAATACACATTTCGAATACCTCGATTTATGTAGAACATGTGATACAATTGGAAGTAAAATTTGAAAATTGAAGACCTCCCTATAACAACATATCAAATTGTTTAATTCCAAGTTATTTGGTCTCATGTTATGCTTATTACAAACAATTACCGCATATTAGTACTAAATAAACAAAAATGGGGAAATAAACAACAACAAAAACTCATAGCTTGCATTCAGTATATAATAGCGAGAGAAGAAGGGGCAAGATAGGCAATACGGTGGCAAGTTTCTAAAGTATTTTTTGTAGTCATGTTTCCTTAAGGCAAACCATAGCCAAGTGGGTAGCGTGGGATCTTCGTAATAGCTGGTTCGAATCTTGGCTAAACCAGGTAATTTTTCGAATCTGTGGTTTGAGGGTAGGAGGGTGGAATTAAAGCAAACGGTGGTTGGCTGGCTTCGAAGCTGAGGGGAAATGACCGGATACCTGGTCTCCGGCTTGAGATGTTTTGCGTATTTTACTAAGATATTTATCTACATATATAAAAGCCAAATCCACTGACTCACTGATCACGATTTCTCAAAAAGTACAGAACGGATCGGAACGAAATTTGGTATGTAGTTTCCTCTAGGGCCACATGTGCCCACTAAATAAGGTTTTCAAAAAAAATCGAAATTTTAGGGGAAGTTTGGGGGGGTCAAATTTACTAAATCACGATTTCTCTCAAACTACTAAACTGATTGGAATGAAATTTGGTATGTAGCTTCCTCTAGGGCCGTAGGTGGTGATAAGAAAGGGTTTCAAACAAATTTTAATCTTATTGGGGTTTTGGGGGGTCAAAGTTACTAAATCACGATTTATCTTAAACCACCGTACGGATTGGAATGAAATTTGTTATGTAGCTTCCTCTAGGGCCTAGGTGCTCAATAAGAAAGGTTTTAAAGAAATTCGAAATTTTAGGGGGGTTTGGGGGTCAAAGTTACTAAAAATCCCCATAAGAAATACATAGTGTAATTTATATTTATTGATATAATATATTTTGTGTTAATATACATTTAACTTTGATTTGTCTATCCATGCAAAGCCGGATCGGGCCAGATAGTGTAAATATATATTTTTAAAGAACACAAAAAATTGTTAGACTTATAATAAGTTATGAGATGAGATCCAAATAAATAATTTAGAATTCAGTAAAATGTGATATGCAACGTTGTTATAGGAAGGTCTTCAATTATTCAAATAGATAAATTAAGCAAAATAAGCGTATTACAAATAAAAGAATAATGCTGTTAAATAACATTACCATTTTCACAAACCCCATTGAGTAATGTTCTTTACGTTAAATCTGTTTTAAATATTATTTAACATTTTTCATATAATTTGTCTTGTTTTTACAATTAAATGTTAAAAAAATAAATAATTTAAAATATTTTGAAACAAAAGTTAATGAGTTATTTAGAACTAAACATAAATTTAATTTCCATTCTAAAAATAGTGCTTTAAATAATAAAACTGAATTATGAAAGAAAAGGAATAATCAATCTGATTTCTTACAGTTGCAGCTTAAATAACAAATCAAACCTTTCTTCATTTCTAATAAACTGCAAATGACACAAACCTCGAAAACAATCCAGTCTTTAGAATATTTCTCTTTCCAACGTTCGTCAGTCGAGTCAAACGATTTGTCATCCGCGGAAACAATGATTCCGTTGTGGAAAATTAATCGCCGTCATTCACAAAAACACTTTGCTCTCGCAAACAATCGGCTCGTAATTATCTTTCGTCAGACTTTATTTCTTTCAATCAATCATTCTGGCCGGGATCTTGGTTAAGACTTTCTTTAATGGAATTTTATGCGCAAATATTTCGAATAAACTTTACCTATATCCAATAGCAAAACTCGTGTTCTATATTTAATTAAAGTCTCCACTATATCAAGCTAATCCAATTTATCTTTACACGAAGAAAGCACATGTTAAACCAACCGACCTTCTCCCCGGGTCATTCGGTCAGTCTACTTTGAACAACTCTCCCTATAACTAATTACACCAGAGGGATTGCATCACTTGGTTTACTGTTGGTGAACACGTACATGGATCGCTTTATTGGTATTTGTCCGTTTGATCCTGCTTGACCTGTTTCTTGGGGGCCAAATTAATTGAAATTTATTAAAGGTAATTTAAACTCAAAACGGTAACTGCAATCGTTGGACTGCCTCAGGGATGGGTTGAGAGCCTACCTTATTTCTGTTAAGCAAAGTTAATACACGTGACTTTGATAATCTGGCTTGTGTTTACAATGTCTTGCGGTGGGCGATTAACCATTTAGTTAGTATAACAGAACTGTAAATACTAACTATTAATTATATATCTTTTTGTAAGTACAGTGTAGGTGAGATCAATGTGTGCACATCTCCACCTTGTTCCGAACGCAGATCTTTCTTAAAATGGAGAACCATCCGTTGGGGTATAGAGACTGTTTGGAGATTTACGATTCTATTATTATTTTAAAAAACACTTTAAATATTACAGATTTTGTTTGACGAATTAAGGTATAAAACATATAGTAAACAAAGACATAAAACATAATCCTTATATTAAAATAGGTGAATCAGTTTTTTGTGAACACAACTCCTACCTTATTTCTGAACCAAATTTAAAGTTTGAGTTGTCAAAAAATTCGTCTCATTTCGAAGTTTTGCAATAAGGTTTTAGATGTCAAAAATTCTTATCCTTAATGGCGTGAGCTAATCTCAAAGGTCGGGTTTTCCCCACAAGATTAAAATGGAACGAATTTAAAAACTATTTCTATACAAAACAGCTGTTTATAATAAGAAAAAAACTAATACAACTGTTTTCGTGGATGTAAATAATGATGTTTATAGTAATAATAATAATGTTTATAATAATAATTTGAAAACCATTTCTTTACAAAACAGCTGTTTATAATAAGAAACAAACTTATCCATCCGCTTTCGTGGATGTAAATAATGATGTTTATAGTATTCATGAGGTTATAAAAACATTTCTATACAAAACAGCTGTTTATAATAAAGCTGCTTTCGTGGAAGTAAATAATGATTTTTAAATAACAGATAATACAGTTGATTCGGATGTCCAGCTTTTAGTACAAAATAATATTTTAAATTAGGCCAATACTGAACCAACGCATGTTTCAACACACACAAACCAAAAAAAAACGTGCGTTAAGGAATTTAAAAATAAGAAAAAACTATGTTACATCCTAATTAAAAATAAAATAAATAAGACATATAGTAGACCTATTTATTGGTAATATACGGTAATTGATAGTGTGTAACTAATTGGTTAGGTTTTTGATTAAGTGTACACCTGAGCCTTACTGGTTTGTTTAACCTTTATTATAACTGTTGTTATAAAATATTCGAAATAATTTGATTTGAACAATATTTAAAATGATTTTTAACATCTTAATTTTGAGCTTATTATTAATCCATCGGGGGTTGCGTGCGGAGCACGCAGGGGCCTCTCCTAGTATCAAATATTATTCTTAGCCAATTGTACACCTGCCTTGAAATATTTAAACTCGTTAAAATAATCAATCAACTCTTTTATCTGTTATTATATCATAAAAACGGTAATGAATATGAAAATAGTAACGTATTCTCCCACTGTGCATTCAAATTACTCATTTCTGTATTTTAAAACAGCTGTAAATACAAGTTTTCCATTTATTTAACATTTTTAATGCTTCAGATTTTCAAATACAAGTTTGCATTCTTCGAAATTCAATTTATATTCCTTATATTTAAGTTTGCTAACTATGAGATTAAAAAGTTATTGAGAAAGAGAAAACATATAACACATTTAAAAAGTAAAGTTAACAATATGTTCAAATTGTAGAAATTGTTGTATACTGATCTATTGTTTTAATTGTAGTAAAGGTAACATTTAAATTATGTCCACCTTCAATTAATACATTTAACATCTTTTACTAACTGTTCTTTATAAAAACCTTTTTCGTTATTTAAAATAACCTCTAAATATCTGAAACCATAACTATCAAAGCTGCACAAAGTACTAAACATTCTCTCACTATTGAATCTCTAAACAAAACTATAACACTCCCAGTAAAGGTCGAATACCTGCAGAAATTGCTTCTTTCCACCACCATATTATTTGAATAAATTTCCAAATTGCTTTTTTCCAGCCCTATATCATCCACCGCAATTCAATTTAAACTGCCTCCACACCCGCAATGGCTTACATATCACTTTGTTCGCCATATTGTATTTACTCACCAAATTTAATGAACTCTCCTTTACCCTGTCCTGCGGTTATAGAGCACGTATGTTGGCAAGCCTGTTTAAATAGATGGATTTTCCACCGCTTGGATGTACGATGTGCGATGTTGGAACACTTTGTAGTAAATCCAAGCTTTAAGCTCGATGCTGCAGGGCACTACCCTTTAATCCCCACCCCCGCGTCTCTTTCTCAAAGTATTAATTTTGCCTGAAGTGTGTAAATTGTGTCTAAACCTTATACGAGAAATTTTGTTAATAATGCAACATTCAACGTACCCCTGTGTGTGGGATAACAGGATTAACTTTAGTCAAATATTATTGACGATTTAATTGAGTCAGATTGACAACTCTTACTGACAAATTTCGTTATATATATAAACATTATAAATACTGAAAGACTAATTAATTGTTTGTTTTTTGTATAATGCTTCCGCGCCAAACCTACTCCTGCTTTATTTGAAACTTTGCGTTTGGCGTTCTACAGGGTTCGGTGTTGGGCCCAATATTATTTTTTATTTTAATTAATGATTTACGATCATAGATATTTTAGCCTTAGAACTACATCTATTTTATAAACTTTTAAAAATAATATAATTTTTAAACATTTTATTATAATCTTTATATACTATATTTTTTACGTGTACAAACAAGGAATAAAAATATATGTTAAATTAAATTAAGTAAGAGTGTTTGAGTGGACATAGAGAGCTAACCTGATGATGCTGCCTCTGGTAGTGAAACATGTAGCCACATAAATAATATAAAGTAAAACTAGAGGCTACATTTTACAATAAATAAATGATATATTATATTTAAGTTTAAATGTTTTGGTTCCTCATATTGTTTATGTGGACGACACTTTTTTATTTTTAAGTCACAAAGACATTTTTCAATTGGATAATGTAGCAGCTAGTGTTTTAAACAAAACTAATGACTGGTTTGAGATAAGTGGAATGTTTTTAAGTGGATTAAAAACTCAAAAACCTTTAGTCACTCTACAAAATAAAATATAAACATTGTTTAAAGACTACATCAAAAAAGTTGTAACTTTGCTTGATATCAAAATTGATAGTATGCTCTTCTGGTCAGTGAATATAGATTATGTTAAGAAGTTGTCAAGGGTGATTTATTTATTACTCAATCTTAAAAGTCAAGTGACTTTTGAATATTTAAAAATGGAATACTTTCCTTTCTTTGAAAGTATTACAAGATATGAACTTCTTATCTGGGGATATTAAATAGGAATACACAAATTTGTATTCCTAAAAGAGAGATTTGACAATAAAATAGAACATTGCAAGCAACTGTTTGCTGAAACTGGTATTTTAACAGGTAGGCCTATAAACTTATATATTTTTGATGTAGTAAAGGATTTAAAAAATAATTTACATTTGTATTCAGTTAGAGGACAAATTCATGATTACAATAACAGATTTGTTCATATTCTTCAAGAACCTAGACATAGATTGAATAAATCCAAGAATTATCATTTATCTTTAGAAATCAAACTGTTCAATAAACTGCCTGAAACTTTTCAAAGCTTGTCAAAATGATGATTTATATATTAACTTTAACGGATATTTGAGTTGTGCAATCCATATTTATTATTTAGTAAGCCCAGGTCA
Source organism: Philaenus spumarius (assembly GCA_018207615.1). Classification (NCBI taxonomy): domain Eukaryota; kingdom Metazoa; phylum Arthropoda; class Insecta; order Hemiptera; family Aphrophoridae; genus Philaenus; species Philaenus spumarius. Next base: position 146,197 of record JAGFPH010001541.1, read on the forward strand.
TATGTCATGTTAGTTTTAATGACTAAATTAAGCCAGTAGGTATGTGACGGAGTATATTGCAATGTATGTAAATGAGGTAAAGGGCCAATAAATGTTCTATTCTTTTTCACCTAAGACATTCAATACAAGTAAACCTATATTACAGAATAGTTATTGCAATAACTACGGAATAGCAATTAAACGGATATACATAAAGGGTTCACCACAGTCTTTATGACACTCTGATACAGACAACCTATTATCAGAATTTAACCATATTTTTTAATCAAATTTGAAAAAAGCAAGAAAAATAATATAAAAATATTTACACTACACTATATCATAATCTATTACGAATACCTAACAATTAGTATTTTATTTTGTATGTTTGCTTAAGGTAAAAAAGTGAATACAAACTTGCAATGTCTAATCTTGTAAAAATGTAATTAGGAAGCAAATGTTTGCAATTGTTGTCGTTTTAATAAAAGTCTGATTACAGTTATTATAAAGAGAGAGTGGTTCAAGATGGTTTGGGTGGTTTGTTTATTTGTTTTGTTTTATTGTCATTAAACTAATTAATTACACATTGCAACATATATTGTCAAAGATAAAAATAATACAACACCATGCAATGCATAAAATTGAACTTCTAGACTGCAAATATAAGCCAACTAGATTCTTAAAGATTATAGATAATACCTCCCACAAAAGTATGCAATCTAGATAAAAATTTATAAATTTTAACAAGATATTTTTTACCAAATTTTAACGCAGATTCTAAACCACTTGTCAGATTTTGTTCCACTGAGCAGTCTAATTACTCACCCACTAACTGATTTTGCATATTATCATTTAAACACCTGTATCTAAAAACCACAGTCCTCTGTCATAGCTCAACGGCTATGGTACTTGCCTCATAAGCAAGACGTCCCGGGTTCAAATCCCGCGGGGGACCATAAAATATTAAAAACCCAAAAAAACATGCTCGTTAGCCGAAAGGCCCAAAGTGGCATGGAAAGCAAAAAAAAAAATCTAACAACCACATACATTAACTCCCCCCCTCCCCCATTTCTGAGCTACCATAGTTTAAATTATGGTTTTATATTTACAGGAATTCTAAAATACTATTACTTTTATGTCAAACAGTGAAAGTACATTAAACGACACATTCCTATAGTTATAAATAAAATTAAAGTGTCTGCGATTTCAAAATATAAGCTTTTATCAAAGCTCATATGGTTGACAACAACCTAAACACACATTTATAAATGTTTTGTCTGTCTGTTTGTTTGACCAGTCTAATATCCGAATTGGCTGAACCGACTTTGACAAAACTTTCATTAATATGTAGATGACTTTTCAGAGAATATTTCAGGCTACTTTTTATACAGAAAATATTTAATTTCCTGTTAAAATTTTATTAATTTCGACGAAATTAGGGATCTTGCAGACAAATGTTGAAGATATTGCGTGACTATTTCGACCTGTCTTACATTATGTACAAGTCACAGCTACCCCCACCACTTAAATCCCAAGTTAGATCCAAATGTCTCTGTTCCAAATCAATCATCATTTCTATAAATATTCCAATTAAAAAAATAAAAAAATGTAAAATTTATGGACAAAATTAGTGCTTTTGTGGACAAATATTTGGGATATTGATTGTTTATTTCGGCCTACGTCTTAAATGATGTAGAAGTCACAGCTACACTCACCACTCAACTAATATCAAAGTGCCTCTATCATAATCAATCATCATTTCCATAAACATTACTATTAATTTTTTTTGTAATTATGAACAAAATTAGAGATTCACTATATGGCATCACTATATGACACCACAGGGGTTGGCGAAGGAAGCGAGTAGGGGCAGAGCGCCTAGTAATTATTATTTTTTCTCACAACAATTCAGATCTATTTGTTTTTTTTTAATGAAATTGGCCTTAATTCAGGTATTGTTTGCCTTTACCGTTCTACTTCACAAAAATGAGAGGTTACTTATGAAAACAGTTGGAATATCTACACCAAAATACAAATCTTAAAACAAATTTATCCATTCTTATGTTTAGCAGAAAACGGGTTAGTAAACTGCCTACCTCTTCTCACATTTCACCAAAAAATAAAAACAAAACAAAAACAAACATACAGTTATTTGCATTGAACGAGTCTGATTAAATCTCCAACCTAATTGTTTAAACAAATCTACTCTTTACGACGTCTGATAAATTTATTCCGTCAACTAATCCAATAATTCAACAGCTCCAGTAATGCTTCAACAAAAATTGGAAAACTTTGATCCCGTTTTCTACACGAACAATAACAACTTGAACTGTCGTGCTTCTTCTAATTTACGACAAAAGTTCACTGAAAATCAAACACCGTGAAACTTTTTCCTATCAGTATTGGACCTTTCGAAACAGTTCAAATAAATTGTAAAAATTTTGAAGCTTAATTCGAACATCAGACTTCAATTTATAAACGGTTCGTAATAAATTGCGAGTTAAATTATATACTTTGACGTCTATTTGATTATTGTTTTTCTGTAAAATCTACATCGAACTGATTCATAGGCTTAATATGTCTAGTGTCATTTAAACTCTGGGAAGAAGGTGTATGGAGATACAGAGTGTTTCAAAAAATATGTCACCTAATTTCAAGTAGATGACAAAGGATTCAATATCTGATAACCTACAAATAATATTATTTCTTGGAAATTATCTACCACACTCCAAACATTTTTTATAATTATCAAAAACATTTTAAATGTTTTACTACTATATATATTTCCTTGGGTAAGGTTCTTTAACCATTCCGGTTCATCATTAAACAGTTGTCAAAACAAAATTAATCTAATAAACACTTATTGTATACCAGTGGAACCAGCGATGCTTCGCTAATGCTTTAAGGGTAGTTATAGTCTAGAATTTCATTATTTTGACATAAGTAATCGAATTGTAAATGGTTTTATGCCACTTAAGAATAATATGAGACAAATTTAGCTTTACAGCTTGTAGGAAGTTAGTGCAATTTATTTTCATTGCATAGGGGTTGCTTCCGCAGTTAATTCTATTTGTATTGACCATATTCTGTAATCCATCCTGCTACTAACATGTTCAAATTGTGTAATTTCTAGGGTCGTTTCTTTAACATAAAGAAAAATAAAGTGTTTAAATGATTATTTAATTTTAAGGGTAGCTATCCCATTTCATCCCTTTGACTTGAGTAATTGAATTGTTATTTTTGATGGTTTTAAATCACTTAAGAATACTATTAAATAATTTTAGCTTTAAGTTTGTAGGAAGTTATTGCAATTTATGTTTATTGTATTTAGGTAGCTACCCCATTTAAATCTATTTGTATGTAGTGACCATATTCTCTAAACACATCCTGGTACTAATATGTGTAAATTGTTAAACTTTGGTGATATTGATTAGTTTTTGAGGATACAAAAAAGCACGTTTATGGATTACTGTTTAATTTTAAGGGTAGTTATTTTGTTTCATCCCTTTGGCAAAAGAAATCATCTAAACACTCCTGGCAATGAAATGGATAAAGTTTGAAATATCTAGTGAAATCGGTCGAACAGTTTTTGAGTCTATAGAGGACAAAGAAACAATGAAGCATAGAAACAACCATTCATTATTTTATACAGAGAGATTCAATAAATTATAAATTCATCAATAAAATCCTCCCGTTCAGGATGTCAAAGAGAACGGGAGAAAGCTTAAATCATGACAGGGCATAAAAATACAAACTAAGCCGAAGAAAGCAACACAGATGTCTCTGAACGTTCGTTAACGCTAAGACAACGTTAGATTAACCTTACCTTAACGTAGCGTGAAGGTGTGACAGAAGGTTCGCGGGATAAGTTCAAACGATCAAATATTTATCTGTAACAGAACAAACAAATTGTTGACTTATTGTAGAAATGTTTATTTATTACTTGCAATTAAATTATAATGAGCTAGGTAACATTTTGCGACTTCCATTCAAGCAAACATATAAACATGACCTTAGGATATTAGGGGAAATAACTCATTTAAACAGCTGGTCAGTTGAAACATATGGCGAGCGAATTACGTCACATTGTTTTAAATAATTAGAAACTAAATAAAAGTTATCATTTTTAACTTGAGTATTGCTATTGAAAAATCTGAAAAAGAGGAAATAATAATTAAATATTTTAAAGTATCTAGATTTTTACAGGTTTACCTAATTGTAAATTGAAATCTTATTGAATCATGTCGTACTTATTTACGATCAATTAATGTATTTTTTTACAAGATTGATAGCATTTTTATCACTGAAATCGTATTTTTATTTTTTTGTGCCAAAGCACATCTTTACTTTAAAAGCTAACATTTCCTCTCTTCTGTACAATCTTTTCAATAACAAATACTGTAATCCCTAGTATGATAAACATTTCCAGAAAAATAATCATTAGGGCAGAATGGTGTGAGAATGTGTTTTGTATTTGATTCATACAGTAGTTTATTACAAATAAATAGTTATGTAAATGTTATTTTTCTATTTAAATAACATAGGAATGTAAAATTTGTATCATTATAAATCACATGTTAGTTTATTAAGCAATAACACATATATATATAACTAGTGTACCCGACAATGCTTTGCGATTGCTTGATTTTTGTCAATGTAACCTCAAAAAGCTAATACTCTTCAAATTTGCTGAGTAATGTTGCTATGGTAATGAATGTAAACAAACATGACGTGCTGCTATGCTTTTTATACGAAAATCTGTTTTTGTGCCCCTGATAGAATCAAAAGAAATCTTTCTTCCGTAAGATTAACATTGAAACTTTGAAGTCCAGTGGGACACAGTCCTAATGTCCTAGAACTTCGGTAAATGGTCTAAAACCTTCCAGGGTTGCTATGCAAAATTTCAAAGCAATCGGACTTACGGTTTGGTAACGCATAAAGGACAAACAGAAGACAGAACGACATACATTGGATTATATATATATATAGATAGCAACAGAACTTGGTTATAAGTTTGCAACAGCTGTAACCATCACTGGTGATGACTTGGTTATCGAAACACATTAGAAAATTAAACGCTTTGTTATGAGAAACTGTGTTCTTTTGTTATTTATACAGTGCATCTCTCTTATAAGTCCAGTTCAAGTTTAAATTGTATAAATACAATTAGCTATATATAATAAACAGCTATTCAAACATAAAGTACGGCAGGTACTTTTATAGGGGGATAGTAAAACACATTTTATAATAGCTGATTGGATGTAGCTCAACTTTACTCTAAACGAATGTTCGTCTAGTTCAGGGGTTCTCAAACGGGGAGGGCATTTCAGGGTAGGTATGAGTGTATTAAAATAAAAAATATTCAAAATATTGTCAATAACAAACAGTGCTAGTCCTCTCATTAATGTCATGAAAATAACTGATATTACATGTTAAGCTAAAATACATCGTGGTTTCGAAGTGAAGACCTGAGGTTTAACCTTTATTGTAACTGCTGTTATAAAATATACGAAATAATTTGATTTAAACGTTTAACATTATTTAACGTCTTAGCTTTGGCATGTGGAGCACGCACTTGTTTCCCCTAGTTATTTAATATGTTTTAAGTGAGAAACAGAAACGGTCAGTAGAGTTGGCATCGTTAAACTATAGAATATCTCTTTTTCAAACATTTAAGTATGTATGTATTAAAATTTAGCAGTTTTTCCACTTCTCGCATGACTTAACAAAGATACCCTTCTCAAGTCTTGGCTATTATTATGACATTCTCAACATTATCGAATAGATTTATAGATCCCAACTCCAATTAGACAAAAACCACAGTCTGTGCATTTTGTGGTCTTCCCATCCCACGTTGGTATGTTTGCCAGCCACCCTCGTCTTCAACCGCAAGTACTATTGATAATTACAAGTAGGTGTTTCTCAATGCGAAGATTGATTTACCTTGAATCTAGCCGCAATCATCAGAGTTAAATATTTTGTCAATAACACTGCATCGGTGTTATTATCTAGTAATGAGTAGTTGAGTTATTAACACTGAAACTATCTAGTAATCTCACAATCACAGAGTGAAAATAATTTCAATAATCTTTATTTGTGGAAATATGAATAATGGTGTTCCTCAAGGATGGATATAAGGACCAATTTTGTTTCAATGTATTTACTTTACCCACAGGTTATTTTAAGTGCAAATGACAATATTCCAATTGCTAAATTAAAAAGTTTTATGGTCCCGAATCACAGAAGGAAAACATAGATGTAAAATTAAAACCAATAAATAATTTAGAATAACATAAATACTAATTTCGTTCTGAAAAACTAAATAGCTGGATGAACAAATAAAAGAGCACTGTGGCGACAAAATCGCACTGATTTAAATAAAAACCCCGAACCACAAAACAAGGAACAAAAACAATAATTAAACAACTAAATTGTAAGTTAAAACCCTCTGAGGATGATGACCATGTCATCGAAGTGTACATAAGGGTACGTATTAAACATAACTTACAATTTAGTTGTTTAATTATTGTTTTTGTTTTGTGGTTCGGGGTTTTTATATAAATCAGTGTAAATACCTGGTGTTCCTTTTGGATCAATATTGGGACCTATTTTGTTTTTTACTAGCTAGTACCTGCAGCTTTGCTCGCACATGTGATTAAATAAATAAAAGGAAAAGATTTAATACTGTGCATAACCATTACACGCAATTTAAAAAACAATTTTAGATCCAATTCTAATGGCTCAAGACCGCACATCGTGTTTTGGCCCAAATCGATCTTTTTTAAGCATACGCAAATTATTAGCTATGCACCGATAAACACTAACCGTTTTCCGCCAGTATGTTCCTATTAACGCCGGAATGAACATAAAAATTACAAATCAGGTTTTTAGGTGTATTTAACATCTATGAGTAATTAAATTTCACATTATTGCACGCTGTTTTGATATATATTTAACGGTTAAACCAGGGTATAAAAGACAGACGGTCTTGTCAAAGTGTTGATCCAAATCCGTTGTATTTATAATGGTAGCGTGTCACGTCCGTTAGTAAATCCAATAATTTTGTCCATAATTTTTAAATGTTTAAATGGTAACCCTAAATATTTCCTGGTCAAAAGTAGAATAGGTTTATTTCTGAAACGTCCACTACATGCTAGTGAAAGTTTTATCAACATTGGTGCAGCCATTCCGGGAGATTAGCCCGGATAAACAAACATAGAGAAATACAGACAAAATAAATCATATTTGGTTTTTGTAAAGTGTGAATAACCATATGAACTTAGGGAAAAGTTATTATTTTGAAATCACCGATAGACACTTCGATTTTATTTATATATTTGTATGTTAGTCCAAAATGGAGTTTTGTTGGATGTGATAATACTCCGAAATAAAATCATTTAAAGATACTTAAACACCTACAATCGTATAAAGTCTAAAACAACTATAATTAAACGTTTTGGTTGGATTTCGTAAAACTTTATGAAAAATAATCAATTACAAAAACAAAACAAAATATTATTTGTCGATATTTTTAGCTGGCAGCTTTTAAAATTCAGTTTTGGTTTTGAACAATCAAAAACCAATTCCATGCCAACAAAAATATTTTAGAGGTTCCATTCTGACAATAATTTAATGCAAAACATTTTAAAATGTACTGTCTAAAGAACCAAATAATGTAATGTGCATTTTAATAACCAGCTAATACAAATTATCAATCATTAATATTTCATGTCCAATACTCAGAATACTCATTATAATGAGTACTTTTAAAGTATTCTAAAACTTGTTTATACAATTAGTTACAACTTCTTTTCCCATTAAAATGTTTCCAAAATATTAAACTTGGTTTTCGAAAAGTGTTATTTTTGACCAATTAAATAGAATCACTTAAAAGTTACACCTAACCGATAACAATCCTTCAATAATATTTTAGTTTTGTTTAATCTTAAAAATATACAAGAGAAATCAACGTGCAATACCCCATATTGTGCTTTGAAAACGTTTTTAAAACCAATAATTAGTTGGCTAAAATAAAATACGAATAAGAAATCTATATATAGAATCTGGCAGTGTTCATGGTTGATTCTTATCCTACAGGTAAACATAAGGAACTGTTTATTATATATATGTAGTTTATATTTGTTCTCAAAGCCAACTAACACTATATCCAATCGCAATAAAATATAATAACCCCGTACTCAACAACAAATTGCACTACATCTGGCTTTACGACAAAATATTGTAATCGTTCTGCAAAGGTTGCCATTCGCGAAACAACGCAATTTATGACTCACTTATGTCTGCGATTTGATGCCCAAGTTTGTATAGGGCAATAAACCAGTCAACATGTTATCGTGGGGGAGAGTTGGTACGACTGGCAGAACCGGTAGAAGGAGAAAGCACGGCCACGGTCAAGGCGAGGAGAGAGAGATGCAGATATGCTAATTCATCCAAAGACTTGCGCACTCTCTCGCTGGATCCGTTATTTACACGCCTGGCAATGGAAATTGTTCCGTACATTAATATGTGTTAGATAATTTCTATATTAGAAAGAAAGTTTTCAATGAGGTCGTGCAAGACAGGCATTATAAAAAGAGTTTTTATTTTTTACATAAACTGCATCCATATCTATCTATTTTCTAAAACGTATATTCGTGAATTCAAAGAATTTATTGATTGTGTATGTTGTTTCAATATTTTAAATATAGTTTGTAAAATTAAGTAACTTAAAAATGTTAATTAAATATTATTATTTTCTTTCTTTGTGTTTGTGTATAATACAAATTGCAAGTATCCAGGACTGGAAGACTAGAAGTGAACATATGGTCCATATATTTCGGAATAGTTAGCCTTTGGTTGATCAGATTTGTGTAACCAAGACAAATGGTTTATATTTTACGTTTAATTTAAGGGATTTCCTGACAACTCAATTCTAGTGTTTTTTTATTGAGATCTAGTGTTTAGGCTAAAGTTTAAACATATACATAATATTCTAGGCTGAAGAATGATAATTAGTTCTTAACGGCGATGGTATTAATTTAATAGCGAAAGATGATAGGCCTACTAAACTTTAAACAAAATACAATTAACATGAAAATCAACTTTATAAACGTAAGCATTATTTTTATCCTATTTACATTATAAATATAAGACAATATATATATCATATCCGAAATAAAATTTTATTTTGTTTTCTGTAGAAACAAGTTTTTAAGAACAACCATAACTAAAAATGATCATTTAGCTGTGCAAATATTTTTGCTTTTTATTATTATGTTTTATTTAATTATTTAATTAAAAATAAGGTTTATGTACTATATTGTATTTTGTGTAGTATCATATTATTTTTTGACCTAAATATTGATAAATTGTTGATACAAATTTTGTATTACGTCTAAAAATATATTGTAATATTTGCTGAAAATATCACATATTAACGGTTTAATCATTTGATTTGAGGAAACATAAACTTAAAGTGCAATATAGTCTAGATTCTGTATTGAATCTTTGAAACTAATCAGTAGTTACAAATCAGTATTATTACCTTTAGTATATCCATACCCTTTATCAGCAAAAAAACCTAGCCTAAAAGATTTAAAAAATATATTGTCTCGAGTATTTAGGTTATTTTTTGTTTAAGTAATGAAACTGATACAAATAATCAGCTTATATTATGTTTGAATATGGGTTTAAAATAACCACTGTGTTTTTGTATGTGCAACTAACATGAAAAAAAACCTATTTATTTAAAACTAACGTTATCAGGTAAAGTTATTTTTTGGATGACAGTTATTTTATACTCCTATATGACTCTAATTAATTGCAGAAAATAATTTTAAATAACTATTTCTTATTAATAAAATATAATTGGTTAAAAAAACTATATTCGAGCAGTATTGTGTGTTTATGAACAAGTTCCTGCCATTTTTGTCCTTTCGAGGCATTATAGATATACTTTTTCCTTTTTTCCTCACATCTACAAAATATAGACTACAAAGAAACAGATAGTTATTAAAGAGAAATACCGAATAATAAATTCAAAGTTAAGTATAATGTTTGGCGTTATTTTAAAAAGTAAATACAACCATTTATATATAATATGTATGAATGAGTTAAGATTACCTACATTTAAAAAAATATTTTATCTAACACAAAAATAAAGTAAGCTTCAAAAATTACCTAAAAAGTTGTAAAAATCACTGTTGACTCAATCGATCATACGATGTTAAGGATAAATCCCTTTTTTATTTCGTGCCAGTTAGTTGCGGACGAAGAAATAAATATTCCTCAAATGTATTGCAAGTCGTGTTTAACAAAACTTGACTTTGATGTTTCACCAAACCAAAAAGATAAAAATATTCTCAACAATCATTCTTTCATTTAAAATTTACTCTTGGCTGATCACTTTTACTTCTAAATGTTTATTTATTTTAGAAACAACCCACCTAAAAGGCAAATTAACGTAGAAAACTATGACCAAACTCAAAAATGGAGTAAAAAAAACATAAATTCCTAATTTCCGAAGACGAAATATTTAACAAGAAGATATTTGGGGTGTTAGGTATTTAATAGACACTAATAGAAACCTCTAAAAAAAAGTTACTAAGTTTAAAAAATGTTATGAATTACTAAGTCAAAGTGAGACATTTTCTAAAAACATTGCAGTTACCAGCAATTAACTGGGTAAAATTAGATTCATGACTGGCAAGTTAGAGGTAAAAGTTAAATTAGATTGAATTTGCAACGGCAAATAAATATTCAAGTAGAACTATAAAATTTGTATTGCTTCCTGTAAATGCAATTGTGCCTTTTTCAAAGTTAAATACCTATTGCCAAATCTATTTATTTGATAAAACTACTCTAACTGTTCTGTTAAATGAGGGCATTTCCCTTAAAGACCTTGTTCTAATGGATAAAGTTACTTCTTAAGTTGGTAGCTGATTCTTTAATTGTTAAACTTTCAAACCAACTCACACGTCACAATTGCTACAATCTTACCCACTACAAGAGTATAAAAAACTGTATTGCAGATATGACACGCCAAAATATTAATGTTGACATTGGAAAATTAATTTCAGAATAATATTTTGGAAAACAATATTACATTTATTTGATACTACCACGTGAACAGTAGTAACTGTGAAACCGTTGCTTTTGCTATCCGACTTTGAATTTAATTTTTTGTAATTTAATAATGTGAGTACTAAAACTACATTTTATTTTAAACGAATTAAAATAATATAAATAAATAAACCAACTTCGATAGTAACAGACAAAGCAGGGCATAATCAAAATAAGGCCGGGCCTCGAACAATGAACGATTTAGACTTACAAGTACTTTTTTGTTTTTGCCCGAAATATGTTTAAACGTTGTCTAACAGAATTCAACACTAAGAAATGTTGGATTTATAATAATATAATAACCATAGTTTTTTGTATTTTTGGGAAATACAAATTGAACAAATATTTATTTACAAATTTATAATCTAAATCATACTCTTTTTTGGATTTCTGTGTAATAAAAAACAATCCTTGTTCATGAGATAGTAAAATATTCTACCTAAAGTTTAAGCCACGTTAAACTCGTACAGCAAGCTGGTTTCTTCCCATGATTGAAATACAATAATAACTTGTCCTTTGCATAAAATATAGCATTTTATTAGATAGCATATTATTTTATTTAAAGAGATTGTCTTAATAATAAATTATACCTATTTTGAGTAACAAAGCTAATATATGGTATAAACCATTTTAGTAACACAACGCTACAAGACAAACTAAGGGAAACAACAACGAAACACATTACAAACTAAGCTGACAAATTATATTTTTGTCATACTGATGTTGTTAGAAAGGGCAGTAGCTTCTAGTGCGTATGCCCAAAACGTCAGTAACAGATACCCACTGGTGGTGTTACAGTAGGTACTAAATTGTGATGTTGAAAGTTTACAACGAATAGTAATGTATGCAATACCAAATGTACATATAATTCCAAAGAGAGTAAGGGTGATTATTTAAATAAATGTAGTAGTTATAGTTATTATAAATAGTATCAGTCAAGTAACAGAGTGTTCTTAAAATCCCTTTAACCATGTCTCGTTATTTTTGTTACTGTAAATAAGTTAAAAATGTTTTGTATATATCTTGTGTTGCATAACAGGAACATTCTTTTTACATATCTGACCCTCTATGATTTTAGGGGGCAAGGGGGTTAGAAATTTCAAATATAAAGGTTGGTCATGCAGTACACCATTGAAAAGCTTATTAAAAGAGAAACGAAATGGTGCAAACTAGAGCTTAATATCTTGCTTCGTTTCAAAGTAATGAGTAATCAAAGTTCTGGAAAATAACATACAACCTACTTATTCCTAATATTAACAAATTAATAACCTGCTTTGAGGCTACGATAACGATATCATTTTCCAGAACTTTTGATTGGCCACTAGGCCTACTTTGAAACGAAGCAAGATACTAAGCTCTAGTTTTCGCCACTTTGTTTCTCTTTTAATAAGCTTTTTCAATGGTGTATTACATGACCTACCTTTATATTTGAAATTTTGAACCCCTCTTGCCAACCAAAATCATAAAGGTTCAGATAAATGTAAAAAAAATGTGTCCTGTTATGCAACACCAGATATATAAAACGTTTTTTTAACTTATTTTCATAATCCAAAAAAATAAAGTTAAAGGGACTATATGAACACTCTGTATATAGCAGGTAAAAAATAGTAGTAATTGAACACAGTAAAACTTAATTGTTAAATTTTTTTTACTTTTTTATATTCATTCTCACTTTTTACTGACAGCTTCGGATAACGTTTTTATAATCTTCCTAACGCGCTACATTCAGTTTCCACAGTCCTCACTTTATGCGATGTGACCGCGCATGCGCCACAAAACCACGCCCACTTTTCATCATCTACATACAATGCCTAACCTCTAAATTAAAGCAATAGCGTATATGGCCTCGTTTCCCTTACACCAGAAACAGCCTTAGGTAAAAAAAAAAACAAACAAATAACATTGCCTTATAGTTTGAATCCAATGGAAAGGCGGCACTCCCGTTGTACAATGCAACGGTGCTAATAACTTATCGCTATCCTTTAGTTGCGGTTAAGTCTTTTGTTAACGTCTTGTGACGTATGTGTTGGAGAAAAACAAAGGTTTGTTTATATTATTTTCTCGTGTAATTGAGTATTGTATGGTAAGTGCATAGCGCTATGTGTACTGTTTAATGTCTGATTCAGTATAGGATATTGCTTGCAATTGCTTAGTGAATGGAGTTACTGAAAAACTAGTTTATACAAAGAGAACCTCGTAAAATCTCTTTGTTATTTCATACAGATAGATGTTTTAAATGATTTAGTCCAAAATTAAAATGTGTGGGCGGGGCTATGATCCAAGGGAAAAGTAGCTCTTTAAATGGTCGGGCTGGGGCTGGGCTAATAGTTCTTTTAGAATGGTTTAGAATTGAGTTGAATAGTTAATATTTTATTTTAAGAAATTTTCTTGTAATTGCTTGTTGTGTTTTAGTTATGTTTTTACAGCTCAGTTTTAGTCCTGTATTCTATACTAATATTATAAAGAGGTATCATTTTTATGTTTGTAGGGGGTATTATCTGAAACTACTGAACCGATTGAAAAAATAGTTTTACTAATAAAAAGCTACACTAAAGTAACATAGGCTATAATTCATTTTCATAAAAACATTTTTTATTTCAATATCTTATCTTATAAAACGAGCAATACTTGTATATTTGTATATAAATTTATAAATTTATTTCGGGGATCTCGTTAACAGTTCGAACTTTTTGCGCTAGGTCTTATGTTTGCAAAAATGCGCATAAAATTTAAACTGTGAACTTCTTTTTAAACCAACTTTCAAGTCACTTAGAAGGCGAATAGAAACAACTTCTTTTTAAACCACCTTTAAAGTCACTACGTATTCGAATAGATACATTATAGCTACAATCCAGATGTTAAAAGTACTGAGCGATGCTCGGTTCATCAACAAATTGATGAAATAACAGATAAAATAGCTGTTCGCTATAATATTTCCATTAACAACTGATTTTAAACTTTGAAGTAATTATTTGTATTTCTAACTTCAAGATTAGGTTTTTATTAAAGTGTAGACCTGAGCCTTGCTTGTTCTTTTAACCTTTATTCTAACTGCTGTTATAAAATATAAAAAATAATTTGATATGAACATTTCACATTATTTACCATCTTAGCTTTGGTGTTATTATTAATTCTACACCATTATTATAAAGAAAACATAACATGGAGCTCGCAGTGTTTTCCCGTAGTCTTTAATATATTTAATTGGTTTTTAATGTTCTAGAATTAGTCATTAGACTTTAAAACACCATGCATTGGACTTATCTTACATTGATGGAAAAGTTCGTAAAACAATTTCAATGTATGAGAAATTCTTTAGAAACCTATTTTCAAAACAGAATATACTACACTGATGTAAGTTACGGTGAGCTTCAAACTCCATAGCTTTTTTTAAGCGTGAAAATTGTTCAAAACCTTTGGAATGACATGTGGACTCTGAAACGAAACGTAAACAGCCAGCAGATTTATCGAAATATATTAATAGCATCTTACAAAACTCCAACACGTCATACACTTAATATAATTATTCAATAAGCTAAACAATAACAATGACCATTCCGGGGGTATGAGACCGGTTACAATTTTCTACAAAGTATCTGCCACCAGCGTCTTGGGTTTTTCAGCTGGTTAACATATTTAGGATCACACATTTTGTATACTTTTGCCAAATATACGTTTCCGAGAGGACTTTTCAAATAACCCATGTGCATATACGTCATTACTGATGTACATAAATCGTGACACGAAACACTAAAAAGCCGTACTTTACTTATTTACAAAAAATCGCTTTTTTTATTAATTCAATGGTTATAAATATGCATCTAACAATATAATATATTAGAAAATCTAATATAGTTTGGTGATAGCTTATATTCTATATCACTAATAGGTAATATATTTTATAGTAAATTAAAGTGTTCCGAAACTTGAAACTATCGACTTTGGTGTCTCATTTAAACCTTTTACTAGACCTACTGCATAAATGCTTTTCGATATATACCCATAGTAATGTATGGCTCGGAGGGTTGTTAAATACTACAAGGCAAAGTGTTACCTACCATGTGTTTTATCTCAGCTGTTTTATCTCTAATGACGCCTTATTACTATATTTACACGATTCAACAGCTGTTCTAGCGTCGCATGCAATATTTTAAGTCAGAAACAGGATTCTTTACATAGGACGTGCTGACGTCATCAAACATGCAGTTAACAGCGGAAAATACTTAGCATTTCCCTTTGCAAAGACCATGCTCATTGTATGCGGGTCAAGGGCAATCCGAGGTCACGTGATGAGGTCACGGTGGAAAACTGCAGGAAACTTGCGGTGTACCGAAGCTGTCTCGCTGAACTAGAAACTGTAGGACGAATTAAATCTTACCTTATTTATTTTAAAAATAATTTCAAAATGAGTTGTGGTACTGAGGCGTGATTAGTAGACCACGAACCGAGTTCGCCCTTCTGTTGGATTTTGTTGCGGATGCGACTCCCACTCAATGTTAGCAACTGTACTGCTAGTTTATAACTATACGCAATTATATATATATATATATATATATATTTACAAATATTTTCTTTTACTTACGTCATCCCATACACACTTATATATATATATATTTACAAATATTTTCTTTTACTTACGTCATCCCATACACACTTTCTTTTTCGACCGGTTTCGCTGCTTCACATTGTCAGCATCTTCAGGAAATCCACTATTGCTTCGTCAAAGTCATTTTACATAAAAACATCACATTACAGAACACATAACACACTAACAAACATACATTACAAAAGCACACACCATGTACACTTTACGTCCTATTAGGTCGCCGGCCAATTCAGTACTGAATCTGTATCTCGTGTTCTATCGCTATCCAAATATGCAGAGTAAATAATGTCTGAATTAAACTTAATTTGCTCATTTATTATTTTAATCTTGCTTGTTTGGCTTTCAATAAATATATAAAATCGCTCCCAAGCATTTATATTATATCCTTTGTCACATTGTTTTAAGATCTGCATTGTGCTTTCTATCGTGTCATATGCGTGTAGGTTATTCAGAATATGGTTAGCGAAATTAGATTTTTCCGGTTGGTCCAGTTTTATTGCTGCCATATGTTGTTTATATCTTTTTTTAAAATTAACAGTTTGTCCTATGTATGCACTGTTGCATGATTTACATGTTAATTTATACACACCCGGGTTATTGTATTTGCAAATTTTGTCTAAATTAGTGCTTAGTTTCATTTCAATGTTATTATTAGTTTTGTATGCTATTTCATAGTTAAATCTTTTTTTAAACAACCTAGCAATGCGGTGTGTTTCTTGGCCTACATAATGAAATAATATATAATTTTATTTTTTATTATTTGGAGAAGATAGTGGATTTCCTGAAGATGCTGACAATGTGAAGCAGCGAAACCGGTCGAAAAAGAAAGTGTGTATGGGATGACGTAAGTAAAAGAAAATATTTGTAACTAAATATTACCCATACGATAAAATGCTAGTAAAGAAGGTAATATATATATATATATATATAGAATGTAGATAATAATCCTTGTTTAGTATCTGAGATGTTTCAGAGAAATAGGCATAGCCTTCCAGATACCGCATGAGCTAATTACCCAACCTTTAAATAAATAATGTGTAATTGAACTTCCTTTCAAAGGAAAAGTCATTAGCAACAATTTACTTACTTTATGCGACGACATACTACTTGATTTAATGCAACCACACAATAGTTATTTAAGACGTCAACATACTACTAACTTTAAGGCGACGACATACTATTTCCTTTAAGGCGATAATATTATTTTTACTTTAAAGCTAAAACTTACTATTTACATTAAGGCGGAAACTTACTACTAACTTTAAGTAGAGAACATACTATTTACTTTAAGGTGACAACAGACTATTTACTTTACGGCGGAAATTTACTATTTACTTTAAGGCGACAACTTACTATTTACTTTAAGGCGACAACTTACTATTTACTCTAAGGCGACAACTTACTACTAACTTTAAGGCGAGAACATACTAGTTACTTCAAGGCGACGACTTACTATTTACTTTAAGGCGACAACTTATTACTAACTTGAAGTAGAGAACATACTATTTACTTTAAGGCGACAACTTACTATTTACTTTAAGGCGACAACTTACTATTTACTTTAAGGCGACAACTTATTACTAACTTTAAGTCGAGAACATACTATTTACTTTAAGGTGACAACTTATCACTTACTTTAAGGCGACAAATTACTATTTACTTTAAGGCGACAAGTTACTATTTACTTTAAGGTGACAACTTACTACTTACTTTAAGGACTACTTAATTTAAGGCGACAACTAACTACTTACTGAAAGACAATAGCATACTACACTACATACTTTAAGGTGACAACATAACAACGAATATACTTTTAGCCTAGTAAGGAACCCGGAACGTGATTAATCAACGCTTGTAATAGAATTTACACATCATTCGAACAAGTGGTACCTGGTCATATTTATCTTCCATTTTGAATATACTGTTCCTGTATAAACTCTAAAAATTGCGCTAAGTTTCGAAAATTATTCGGACCATATAAAACCAGATCATATTTTTTTTAAATTTATTTAATATGTAATATCATTAGTTAAAAATAGGTCATCAAAGGTACCATACATTTAATAACAATTCGTGTAACATTTTAAAGGGCTATTTTCTAATCTGCGTACACCTACAGTATGTATGATAAATGTAGGTTTTAGTGTATTTGGTTAGTTTAGTAAGTAAATCAAAATAACTCTTTTAACGAGACTATAAGATTTTTCTTGTAAAATATTAAACTAATGTAAATTAGGTTTCTACAACCCTTTGATAATATTTGTGTGTTTCGAACTAAAGAGAAACATTTAGTTTGAACAGTTTTGTTGTACCGTATAATCCCCATTTTAATTTTAGAGGATATTAAAAATGTCTGCTTCTTTATCTTCTTTATTCAAATTCCACACCTAGTTTATTTTGTTAATTTCAAACCTACAAAAAATTTGCAGAGTTGTTTTTCATAAAAACAACTGCTGCAACTACTATACAAAATTAATAATCTTTGCAAATAATTATTCCAGTAAAAAATTTTACTGTGCAGGGTTTGTTAACAGTTTTAACCAGAGCGACTGGAAAACTGCCAATTAATTGTTACAAAGCTGCATTAGGAAGGCTTCAACTAGCATTGTTCCAACTGTATTTACAGCCCGACTATTGTCGTACGAATGTTAGGCCCCATTCAAAATATTTATCGCCCTTCAAACAATACATTTTGTATTATTTATGCGTCGTGAATTGGTAAGGGCGACATGGCAATTTAATAGTAATTGCGAGTTTAGTTTGTATAAAATTTCACAAAACACGTACTAAATGTAAATACTATAAATCAAAATAGTTAAATACAGGCAGATTCAGAAAGTCGGTACTTTGATGATAACGATCGCAGCAAAACATTTTTCATCCAAATTAATCGTTTTCGTATGTATGTATTTTGTTTACAGTTAGAATAGTTTGCTACATACTTTTGTTATATAAATATGGATTATAAGTTTTATAAAAATTCACAGTAATAATGAATTACTATTAGATTTTTTTGATGATGTTGAAACTCAATATTGGATTTATTTATATATCAGATAAACTTATTGATAAAATAAGGGCTCCAGCATGCTTCTCTCGCCAACACCCATGGTGACTCATGGTGCTGCAAGTGGAAACAAATTAATTACGGTATCGTATAATCAGATAGTTACACTGAAATGTCGATTGATGTCAGATGTACTTGGGTCGGGGTATGGTAGTGGAGTTTCGGTCAGGTTGTTTGTGTAAATGACAGGATTTTTGTATATAATAGAGCTAAATAACCCTTTCGGTCAGGTTTTTTGTGTGAATGACAGGATTTTTTTATATAATAGAGCTAAATAACCCTATCAATAAAACGTTGTTGGTTGTGAAGGAGAATGTTTCTTCGCTTGTCAAGTCCGTTCAAAACCAAAAATGTTTTGCATAGGCTAATTTATAAATAGAAACCCTAAATATTTCTGGTACAAAAAGTAGCCTAGATCCTCTGAGAAATCCTCTATGTGTAAATGAATGTATCGTCAAAATTGGTGCACGAATTCCGGAGATTAACCCGGACAAACAAATAGGCAGACAAAATATTAAATTCATGTTTTAGGTTATAACGTGTGAATAGCAGAATGAGCTTAAAAATAGGATTTACAGTAGAGTCCCGATATTTCGAGTTGAATGGGACCGAGAGTACCTTGGATTGTGAAAACTCGAATTATACGGGATATGTAGAGGTTAAGATAAAACTACTATTTATAGTCCTCTGTATCTCCTGCGACTTATTGTACAAACACTCTTGACAGATTAATTGGAAAACAAAAATTTAAAGATCGGTTTCCTTCAAACAGCAAGAATGTGTCGCAATGCATGGTCACGTTCAATGCTATTTGTGGCTCGAATTGCACGGAACCTCGGATTATCGAGAATCGAACTACTGGGGCTCTACTGTATTTCTAAATGACGGACAGTAACTTTAAATGTTACTTGTATGTATAGATCGATATGTCTATAAACGTGTATTTTCAAAAATGATAATATTCCTGTAAATTCGTGTAATTTTTCATTACTATTCTAATTTATCGCCTAACTAAAAGTCGTATAAAATCTGCTTTACTTATTTTCAAATATTACTCAATCTAAAATACAAAAATGTTCAAAACGGGAGTCGTAAGGTGTTTATGTTTTCAAAACATCGTAATGTTTAAAACTTACTGTGTTTTTTTAAATGTGTTGTGCGTCATGTGTTTGTGTATGTGTATTTAACGTTTTGACGACCTCCATGTATAGAGGGACTTTCTGATGATGAGATACATTCTCGAAACGCGTCAAAAACTTTAAACAAGTTTTAAACAAAGAGGTTCACTGCCGGAAAATAAAAGGTATTGTATTTTATTATAAAAATGTTCAGTTCTTAGAGAGCAATTTTGATATACAACTAAAATGCAATTTAATAATAAGAATTTTAATGCCCTCCAATTTTAAACGTTAAACATTTTGGAAAAGTATCAACATTGCGTATAATCTAAAAATCTGTCATTTATATTCTTTTAAAACTGTCCTCATCTTTTTCGAAAATATTTTATAACTTGCCATTTAAAGTTGTTCATATCAGTTATTTACTATAAATGTAGACATTGTTGATAATGATTTGCCTATAGTCCCATTTTGGTCAGTAAAATTCAACAGTATTGATGCTTGCATTAGTGAATGTCCTACAAAGAGAATTAAAGATACCAACACTCAAAGAAGAAGCCAAGAGTTTTGCAGCACGTGATAAAATACTCCGCGCTAAAGTACGCACGTTATTCGGCTCTTGGAAAACTCTAATAATACATAAATTATACCTTCTTAGAGTAGTATGAAATTTAATGACGTGATCAACCCATCAACTACAATTTTGCACGTTAAAAACTTAAAGACATTGTATATTGATCAGGTACTTCTAGGTATAGAATTTTTTTAAATAAAAGTTAGCCCACATTCAGTAAAAGCAATGACTACATATCAATAAGACGAAAAGTTCCAATGTTAAAAATTCAGCCCAAAAAAGCAGGTATAAAAGTGTGATTTTGCATCCCGCCGTTAGGAGCGCTGAGAGCTCTTTTTGCAGACGAGTGTCGGATTCAATGAAGTGCAGAAGAGAGACTGGGGGAGGGGGGAGAGAGAGAGAGAGAGAGAGAGAGAGAGAGATAGAGCATTAGTTTTCCTCGAAAACTAAGCTGTGCAGTGTGAAGGTAAAAACCACGCTTCATTATTACACTACTATTTAATACACTTAGCAGAGCTGTAAAATTATGAAACTTTTACGATTCGTAGGTAAGAACCATACGATTCGTATGCTGTAAACAAAGTTTAATTAAATTACCTGTTTCTTATTTCTTTGATCGATATTACAACAATGATGTTTAATTCACTTTGATAATGACATACAATTTTCACTCTGCTGGAAAGATTTTCTAATTTTTGGTCAGAGACAAAGTGTCTGTTAGAAAGTTTTAAATAAAGGTTCAAATTAATGTGCAGTTTTAATACAATAAAGAACATGTTCCTCAAGGATTTGAAATTAAAAATATAACAATACTGGAAATGTTATACTTAAAGTTATAACTACAGTACTAGAAGTATCAACCCCTGCTCGCTTCGCTCACCAAACCCCGCGGTGAAGCAAATGCAAACAGATTACCACTTATAAAACAAAGGTGTCAATCG
>JAGFPH010001541.1:169801-191690 GCA_018207615.1 Philaenus spumarius
ATTTGGTAACGCTTTTTCGTTACTCGTATTTTATATTTGTCATTGCCATATCAACCAATTGATAACACTTGATTTTCGTTACGCATTAAGTTTGTATTTGTTAACTCCTACCACAAAACAAGAACAACTTAAAAGAAAATATATAGTATTTGTATTACCTAAAATAAATCTGATTAGTGGTTGGTATAAATATTTATTTAATAATATTGGAATAATTTTAATAATGGGTTTAATTTTCACACAAAAGTTATTTTGCAGAATGGATGACCCAATCCAAGATGAACATTCAAAACAATACTGGCATTGATCAATGGTGTCAACTAAAGGCTTAGTTTTGTCCTTCATTGTCATTTCTACTTTACTTTACCCTCCGGCACAACGGGCCTTCGCAGATCCTTGGCCTCCCTTACAACAGCCTCCCATTCCATTCTCTATCCATGACGTCATCTTCCCATCTCTTCCTGGATTTCATTTACTCCTTCAAATCCAGGAGAATAATATACACGCTATCGTTTCTTTGTCAATGCGCCACATAATTCCGTCAGCTACAATACATTTAAGATAAGATCCCAGTCACCAGTTATGGTAAGGAAATCGAAAAATCCGATTTCACGCTATACCTACGAGCTGATTCGACCGGTTGTTGAAACATGGAAATGTTTTCAAAGTTTTGTTTGTTATCTTTTCTTTTAGCTATACCACCACCTAGATATTGCGTGTTTCAGGATCAGGATATAATTTACAACCTGATCCTGGCAGTTTATTTTAGTTTTCACTTCCTGGCTAACTAGTTTTTTTGCGTCTATTGTGGTATTTATCAGATAGTTTTTAAGAGTATGGTAGTATCTCATAAAACGAAAAAGGAATTAACAACGCACTCAACTATCGGTAAAGACGACTTTTAATCAGCCATAATGCATACACCTTTAATGGAAATCATGTTAAATGGACAAGTGGAGTGCAGGTTGCCAGACAAAAGCTCCTATTAGGGATAAAGGTGGGGAAAGAGAGGAAAGCTTTGCATACTAGACTTTAGTGGCCAGCTCAATCTTTGCTACACGATTAGTGTTAAGGGTAAATTGTTTTGTTGAAATCGAAGGTGATCCGAACTTGTCATAGTGAGGCTGTAACTTCCATCGGATGTAAAGGATTTAATAGACTTATCTTCAGAACTAAATTTTCCTTAAAAAACTAGTATTTTTAATTGTAATATAACTAGGGGAAACATTCTGTACACATAATCATTTAATCTTTTCATTATAACAAAGGTGTAGTATTAGTAATAACCTCAAAGCGAAGATGGTAAATAGTGTTAAAAGTTCAAATAAAATTATTTCGTATTTTTTATAACAGCAGTTATAATAAAGGTTAAAAGAACCAGCAAGGCTCAGGTCTACACTTTAATAAAAACCCAACCCATAAGTTAAAAATACAAATAATTGCTTCAAAGTTTGAAATCAAAGATGTTAGTGGAAGTGTTTGATCAAACAGCTGTTTTATCTGTTATTTTATTCAATGGGTTGCTATGGTAATAAATGTTCATACATGTGTTGGTTCAACAGTCTAGGCCTAACCTAAGATTTTTTCCGACTAAGTTTACAAATATTCAAATAAAAAATGTTTTTATCAAAATTAATTATAGCCTATGTTACTAAGAGATAGAGTAGCTGTTTTAGTAAAACTATTTTTTCAATTGGTTCAGTAGTTCCAGAGATAACCCCCTACAAACAAACAAACAAATGTTTACCTCTTTATAACATTAGTATATATTAATTTACACATTTTTACACATGTTTACAAATTTTACAAAATTCAAGTTTGTATAACTGAAAAAACACATAAACACTTAATACAGACTGTAAAATTAAAAAAGATTAATTTCGGTCGCACTAAACGTTTTAAACGTTGGTTCCGTTCATTTTCGGACGTGATTAGCTGGCGGTGGTTTATAGTATACTCCCAACCACCAAACCAATTAATTTAACTATACTACAATTACAAGCGATCCAGTAATTAGAAAAATAAATAAAATATTTTTATTTATTTAAAAAAAAATCAGTATTTTGTAAAACAATTAAAACCAAAGGCATTTACATACAGTTTTCTAGATTTACCATTTTAAAATTTACTCCAATTACGTTAAAAACGCATTTTTCTTTTAAATGACGCTGGTAAGTTTTTAACCATTGCATCTAAAAATTCAAAAACAATCTTGATAACTGCACTTATTCAGTACGTTGACAGTTATAAATTATGTTTATATTCCAGGATTAAAGAAAATAAAACATAGGTTTATCTCACTTAAGTATTTATTTGTCGCATTCAAATAGTTTATATCCAATCGAGAGTAGTTAAACAAATAACATACGTAACTTAAATTAGGTTTATTTTTTGTGTAATTACATTCTAATTATCCCATACGAAATGCAATGCGTATCTCATTGTTAGTTTTGAAACAACTTTTCTGATTTAATAATTTCAAAACCTTCAGAGATCTTTGACCTGGGAAGTCGACATTGCAATGTGGAACAAATTGTGCAAACAAAGCTCGCTAGTTCTGGTTGTTTTAATGACACGAGTGAAGCTATCTGCTCAGGAATGTCTTTAATCTGGGAACTTGTCATTACTGCTGTAATTGGGTTGGATTCAATGTGGCCGCCGTTTGTTGTGAGACGGATTACGTATTGGTGAACGATGGTTGAAGATGTCAGGAAAATGAGGATTAACTTTGGACGCTGGTAAATACATAAAGATGGCTGCCAAAAAGCTGGTATACCGACCGGTTTGATGGAAATAAAATTTGGGTTTGCAATTCTTTAAAACAAATTCTACTTTAATTTGTGCAAGTGTATGATTATTTAACCTGAATTGGAGGCATGGTTGGACATGCGGAGCGAAATAAAACTGGGAATACAAGTTTTGTCATTTTTTTAGAACGTCAATAATGAATGAAAGAAGAAAGATCGTATTGATATATTTTGTATCAATTAGTGTTCTAAGTATCTAAATTTAAAACTGGTTTTATTTATTTGTTTATAGTTAATTTGGTTTCCTAATCGAATAATGTTTTAAAAATGTTATTAGTCCGGAACTATAATGTACGGAGAGTAAATATAATGAACTTAAAATCCAACGAAGGCAGCTAGATTCGAACCAACGTTACTTAGAGTTATGTCAGTTCCTTAACGACTAATCCTAGAAAAAACATAAATGTACCCATTTCATCTTTTTAATTACATGTTACACTTTACTCGCTATGTTCCCTATATATAGATTGTGTTAGTATTTCATTCACACTGTTGGTAGGTAGCTATTAAAAACAAATAATACTCCCAAAATATATGAATTTACGTTTTATTTACAAGGGTTATGATAACCGCTAAGGTTTTTCGCATTAATAGTACCAAAAAAAAAAAAAAAAAATACATTCTACTTAGGAGACAAAAAAGTAAAGTTTTGTAGTTATATTTACCGCTAGAATTTTCCCAACTATAGTTTACGTTTTAGTAGGTATAATTTTAAAGATACATTTTAGTTAGTAGAACGTTAAAAAAAATTATTACACTTGCCATCTTGTATTTTTTAACACTTCATATAATTATTATTTTCTTAAATTAATAGTTTAAAAATGTTCTTCTATAGGATTATATTGTTTTATTTCCCTGATTTTATTTGAATGCTATAAATATAAAAGTTTTAGTAAAATCGTGAGAATGGGTAAAAATACTGTAAGTATTAATTTCGAATGCACGCCAAATGTGAGAACGATTTTTTTGTACTTAAGTAAAAAAAGTATTTAAATTTTGTGTTTTTATTTAGGAGCAGTATATTTTTAGGGTAAATTTGTCTTATTTATATCTAAATTTTGTATATTTCGATAATTCTCCGGCTATTTGTATGTTTTTCCCATAATACGTTTTTATTTATTTTTTACTGTAAATTTAACTGCACCCAGAACCATTTTTCCTTACTTTTTTCTTCTCGTTGCTATAAATAAATTAGCATTATTTTTACAGCCCGGGCTTGCTTGCCCTAGAGGTTGCAAAATATTTTATTCCGATATGGAAACTATTATCTGTTAGTTTTTTATAAGTTAAGTTTTATGTTATGTTACAGTTAGTTATTTTATTTTATGTTATGTTTAAGTTATGTTCTTATATTATTATTTTGTATATGTTAGAATATATTAGGGAGCAAAATAAATATCTATATAAAAAATTAAATCAAAATAACGGTGGGTATTCCCCAATCAGCCAATGCCTTTAAGGGAGCCAAGTTTATTATTTTATAAAATAAACTTTTTTACTATGTTATATTATATCCGTACCTCGTTTCTTTTAGGTAAATCTTAGTACAGTTAGTTTACATAGGCCTATGATATTATTATTAGCTTTATGTATATTAGGTGTGTATATGTTTAAGGATACGGTCCAGTTCAAGGCACACACTACGTTCTGTTGTTGTTCCATCTTTAAATAGATTATCTTAGAAGATGATTTTTATGATTGTATATGGGCATGAACTACTGTAAATATATCGGTAAAACATTCTTTTTTTATAAGTAACATATAATCAATTTCTAAAATAAATTTTTTATGTGTAAATTTAATAATCGTAATGAAAAATATAACGTGGATATGATTCACCATTCGTCAAAACTGGTACGTTAGTTTCGTTCAAGTTTAGATAGGTAAACATTAAACCCGTATGGTTATAAATAAATACTGAGCCTGACTTGTGAGAACATATACTTGATAGAATATACTTTGAACACAAAATCTCACAACTAGTACGTGTATTAACTCAAACACAGTTATAGTTTGACTATGGTAGATCTTGCATCACTGAAGAAGGCGACTTTGTCGTTGAAACGCGTCAGAGTTTATAAACGTATCAGTTGTGAGATTTATAGTAAGAATTAAAATATTTACATTTTAATTTTGCTATATCTATTCAAAACAAAAGTGTATATTAAAAAATATATCTTTTTTATAAATTTGATTTTCTATTCTACATAGTTCGTATTATTATTGTAAAATTCTTAATAACTTATCGTCTTAAATTTGAAAGGCTTATTGTAATTTTTTCAACAACCTAAATATTATAACATTTATATAACAGTCATATTTTAAAACTGAGAAAACGATGTTATTAATAATGGTTGAATAATCAAAACATCTGCGTTTGATATTCAATATTGCTAAGACAGTTTAAACGACTTTTATTACCCGTACTTCAGTCACGCAAGGGGAGTTAGAGGCTACACAATTTATACGATGCATTTCATTTAACAACCGTCATGTTCTGTACCCATACTACCAGTCCCAAGTCACTTTCTTTAAGTGAAATATTCACACACGGTCTGGCAGCGTCACAGAAGCCGTATCTTCGCGCCCACTTCGACATTCCGCGAGGACGACAAGTGCAAGTAGTGAAAGTGGTAGAGCGACTATAGCTTGTACTGGTCGCGCAGTAAACGCCGTCTTTTATAAAGGGAAAGATTAACAACAGCTTCCCGTCTTCTGATTGGCGTTAATCAAAGTTAATTGTTGTTTATCGTTACTGAGAAGGTCTTCGATTATAAGTCGTCAGGCAAAAACGTCTATGCAAAATACAAAAAACAAAGTCATACAAGTTTTATATCAAAATTTTACTTTCTCTACAATTTTTTAATTCTAAGAATATTTTTAAACGAAATTCAAATGTGTATTCGGCCAGTGACGTAGGCCTAGTTTGTTGTTAGACAATCGATGTTCTGTAATTATTTTAAATAGAATTGCCATTTTGCCAATAAATGATAATACGAGTATTTTAAAAGCAATTGTTGGTTGCTATAGAGATCATGTAATATATTACTGTAAATACATAACATTTGCTAAATATACATATTTTTTAATAGCATTAACTCTATAACTAAAATACAGTAATTGTTTTTCATATTGTTATGTTGTTAATAGTTAGTTTTTTTATTATTTACAAAATTTTCCAAGATGTAGGAGTCGACTTAAATTTTACGAAATCGATTCGGAAGCAATTTTTTTAGGTCAAGCACTTTGAAATAAACATTTTTGTCTCTTGAAGTTTTTTCTAAAAACTCTTCCTTTTCGAGATATTAGCAACTTTATGTCGATTTATTTCAACACTTTCAGGGCCGCCATTTTGTTTTGGGTGGTCCGATTTTTATTTTCACTATGCCATTTTCCTAGTCTAAAATATACCTTTAAAATGAGGTATCTCATGACCATACTTCCCATTTAAACATTTTGAGTTGCCCCCAAAATCCCCCATTTTTAGGTTACACTCAAAATTTCCGATTGCTTCAAAAGATACTTTGGGCTAAGTTAGTATCTTTCCCCAAAGGATATTTGTTTGTTTTAACAAACACAAAAATTAAAGGGGGAGGGGAAGTGGGACTTTTAAGACACCTGGTGTATAAAAGTACCGGTTATTTTGCGTTTGTTGTTAAAATAGACAATTCAGTCACAGCCTTCCACCTTTAATTTTTACCAAATTCTATTTTATTATACAAATAACTAAAGGTAAAATTTTCACACATGCAATTTGTAATTTTTACCTACATAAGTTTCGCCGTCAGGCATCTTCAAGCTACTAATTGAAATAATGCAAATATTTATATTTAAAACTAACATACAACAGCAAGAAGGAGTGGGAGTGACATGGATGGGCAACATGGGATGTGACCTAGATAAACAAAGCATGGGCTAGGGGCTGTTAACAATGAGTTTTAACAAGGGTGCAATTAAGACATAATTTCTTTCATTTAAAATGTAACTACGATTTTTTTTAACTGATCTGTTGTTTTCTAAAATTCTAAATGATCCAGTTTTCTTACTCTTGCTCCATTTGTAATAATTCAACATTTAATTTTGGATTTAAATTATGTCCAGTATCCAAACATTTTACCAATTGGTTATTTTTATCCTGTTATGAAGTTTCACCAAACACCAACTGTTTTTATTTCAAATTGTAAATTCTTAAAATAAAAAGAATTTGTTCATTATTTCCTTAAAACTTCTAATATATAACTACTGGTTTTTAACATTCCGGAAAATATATTTGCATTATAATTTCTCTTAAAAGTGGTTGTTTTACATTTTATTCAAGCTACTATACAATTGCGGCTTTAAATTTTAAATAAACAAATTTTCCCCCTTTCATTTTTTTTTCATGCAACTAATATAAAATAATTACGCGTGTGAACAATACAAAAATACATACTAATAGGAAGTATTCCCGCAGCACTTTTAAAAACATATGTAAAACAAATATTATAAATTCATAGAGGATAAGAAAGAAAACAGTCTCGACAGAAGTGGTTTGTAATGAACATAAATCGTTGGTCATTTTGGTTTAATATGAAATTTGATTATTTTAACACTACCAAGTAAACTATTTTAACACAGCTTACAAAATAAGGAAGCACAATGTCTATTTCAGTGGTATTACCAAGTAAACTATTTTAACACAGCTTAAAAAATGAGGAAGCACAATGTCCAATTCAGAAGTATTACCAAGTAAACTATATACTCTGCTATATACACATTATATATTATAGTACAGCGTGACGGAAAAATACGTGACGGTAAAATCCGATTCACCGACCGCAAAATTTTTTAGACGTGGCGGGCCTATATATGTTTACACTTCAACTAGTTAAAGAGAGAAAAATGTGTAGAACAGAAGCCTCACGCAGGGTATTGGAGAACGCTGCACCTACACCACACTTGTTTGAAGCGTCTTGATAGGATGTTTTGGACTATAAACAAAATATATTAAACTTTTGAACTCATTAATCACAAGCGGTCTTGTCAAATTAATTACGCTTCAATGATTTGTAATATTCAGAACTGAATACAATTCAACCTCCAATCAATAACTATTGTCTTGAAATATGTCAAACTTTACTATGCCAATAGTTTTAGTGCTGCCTACATCTAAGGAGGCACGTATATAAGGAGTTTACGCAACTTTGTTAATTATCGTACAAAAATTTAATAAAAAAAGTTTCTTACGATTCTTGGATAAGCATTGCGAATATAAACTACGAACTTTTTAAATGTGGATGTATCTAAACATACAATTTGGTAAAATTAAGGGTATAATACTTTGCGACCAAGGTGGGTGGATATGACGAGACTATTATAAGCTATAAAAACTTAAACTTAAACTTAATAACAAAGAAATAAGAACGAACCTCGAAACCTATTTCACTCTAAAGGTTTTGTAGTACACGGATTCAACTAGTTTAATTTCCCAACTTAACATTTTACGACCAGTCAACGTGTTCTTACCATGTCTGAAACATTTATTCCATTCGCGGCGCGACGTATTGTGTTGGCAAATAGGATATTGCTTGATTTAGCAAGAAAGATATGTGTTGTACCGCTATGTCATACATCAGTGATGAGTCATATAATCAAAGTGTCATGAGAAAGGTGAATGCCAATTTGCAATCCGTTATATTATATTCGCCAATCAAAACCGCAGTTTGAACAATCGTAAAATACACGTTTGTTTAGATACAATTCCACTTTATTTTGTCATTTTATAAATATGTGTACAATACAAGCAAACAAGTTTAAGTAAATGGAAATGGAATCTTATTTTTTGTTGTGTACAATATATATGCAGAGTGTTGCACAAAGAGTCTAACACAAATTAAAATATTGAACAAGGGCTTGTTTGAATAAGCCGGAATATTTTACTGTAGACTGCCCTCTGTTCTGGGTAGGTTGGTGTGTAAAGTTTTTAACACAACTTACGAAATGAGGAAGCAAAATGTCCATTTCAGATGTATTACTAATTAAACCATACATTGTATTAATACAATCAAATGTTAGACTTACCGTCTTCAATATTCCATTTGTTCGTCGTTTAGAACGACGGCCGTTTCGGTTATTCAACCATTTTCAAGTCCATTCGGTTTCCCTTCGTCAATTTTGAACACTTAAATAAATAAACATAAAAACACTTAACACAAAACATTTACACGCACACACGAGTTAAAATTGTTCCTGAACTACATCATCACTGTACCGTACCGCGCGGTGTCTTAAACATTACTGCAGTAATTATTTGGTTGGAGGGGTTGTGTGTTATCTCTTAGTGATAACACGGTGTCTTATAGTGCATTGGAACTGAAGTTTAGTTTTTCGTTTAATAACGAACTACTGTCAGTTTTGAAATTCTTGTATATTTCATACTGTTCTAATGCGTTCATGAAGTTTCCTTTCTTACACCGATATAATATTTTCATGGTGTCCTCTATACATGAGTAATTATGATCCTGCTTGATGATGTGTTCAGTAAATTTAGACACAGTCGTTGTTTGGTCCATATATTGTTTGGCGGAAGGAATATGTTCTTTAAATCTTTTGTAGAATGCTCTTCCTGTTTGTCCTATATATGTCTTTGGGCAGTCCTTACAGAATAACAGATATACTCCTGTGCCATCATATTTATTCTTCGGATTGTGTCTTTTTCTTATATGATTTTGTATATTATTTGTTGTCCTATAAGCTACCTTGTAGCCTTGTTTGTGGAGCACATTCCCGAGTATATGTTCAATACTTTTGTGATAGTTAAAAACTAAATATTTTTCATCTTTTTTTGGTTGGTGTGTAACCTGCTTGGTTCTATCTACATTTCCTGATCTGCTTATTTAACAATTTCTTTATAATTGAAGCATCAAAACCATTTTGGACGGCAATATATTCTATTGATCTTAGTTTCTCAAACAATATATAGACCAAACAACGACTGTGTCTAAATTTACTGAACACATCATCGAGCAGGATCATAATTATTCATGTATAGAGGACACCATGAAAATATTACATCGGTGTAAGAAAGGAAACTTCATGAACGCATTGGAACAGTATGAAATATATAAGAATTTCAAAACTGACAGTAGTTCGTTATTAAACGAAAAACTAAACTTCAGTTCCAATGCACTATACGACACCATGTTATCACTAAGAGATAACACACAACTCCTGTAACCAAATAATTACTGCAGTAATGTTTAAGACACCGCGCGGTACGGTACAGTACGATTTTTTTAACCGTGCCCTCGGCCAAATTGTACTAACCTGAATGATAACGTTTGAAATCGCTCTTGTGTACTCTAGTTTTCTCCACGAAAACTGAGCCGAGTGGCGTGAAACAGCGAAAACCGAGCTTCAATAACACTGACATTTAATACACTTAGCAGCGATGTAAAATTATGAAACTTTCATGGATACGCAGATAAGAACCATACGATTCGTATGATGTAAAAGAAAATCAATTACAAAACCTATTTCATATTTTAAAAATCAATATTACAACAATGTACTTTAATAATGACATGAAATTTTCACACCGCTGGAAAGTTTTTTGTTTGTTGGTCAGAGACAAAGTGTTCGCGAGAAAGTTTTAGATAAAGGTCCAAATTAAATATTTTATTTGAAACATTTTTTCGTTTGACTTACGGTTTGCTCGGTACGGATGTCTGGAGTTAGATTCCGGGGAAAACTTCCTGCCTGGAGGGAAGTAGGCCTACTTGGTGTCTGGCATTTACCTTAACCACACCACAGTATTATTATTCGAATACTCGAACAAGAGACAAGTAGTCTATGACTCATTCAAGTAGTTTTTATTTCAATAATTTTATTCGAATAATTATTCAATCAGTTTTGTTTATTCGAAGTTTGTGGAACTGCCTTTACAATCCCTCCCCGCTACACCGCTAGCCCAAAGAGCGCTAGCCGAGCCGAGGGCACGGTTAAAAAAATCGTACTGTACAATGATGATGTAGTTCAGGAACAATTTTAACTCGTGTGTGCGTGTAAATGTTTTGTGTTAAGTGTTTTTATGTTTATTTATTTAAGTGTTCAAAATTGACGAAGGGAAACCGAATGGACTTGAAAATGGTTGAATAACCGAAACGGCCGTCGTTCTAAACGACAAACAAATGGAATATTGAAGACGGTAAGTCTAACATTTGATTTTATCAATTAACCATATTCGGAATGGCGAAAACCAATAATAATAACATTGTATTAACATTAACAGATAAAGGCTATGATGTAGGGCAATCTGTTACACTTATATACCCAACTCAAATATACTAAATTAGCAATGATATCGTGGCCTAACCGACTAAGGCACTAGTATATGGAGAAGGACTCTGCTGGTTCGAATCTCGGCAAGACCAAAACTTTTTTTCAAGCAGATGGATTAGAGCGTTTCGCAAAATGCACGGTAAAACGCGTGACGGTAAAATCCGATTCACCCCAGCTACAAGTAAACTATATAGCCTAATATGCTCTGCTATACAAACATGTATAAACAATTTTTGGACGTGGTGCGCCTATACACTTCAATAGTATATACATATCCAAAAACGTCATTTTAATCGGGCAACTATTTTGTGTTCGTTCTATAAACAAAACTTCACATTTTATTCAAAACAAATTTAAACTGATTGTTAATAGAGGGCTTTCATTAGGAACCATATGGAGTATAACATTAAAGTTTTTTAAATACATTTTTGTAACGAAAACATGAATTTTGAGTTGTTTGTCTATTTTCGCCAATAGCGGGGAACATTTGCATTGAAATGATGCTTAAATAATAAATTTTGATGATGAATTAAGTGAGATATCGCTTAGCGACAAAGAAACATATTTGAAAAATAATATATAAGAATTAGTGGGTGAGGCAGATGAAGATGACATAATACATTTCGAAACCAATACTATAGAAAATAACGCCACTATACAGTCTAAACATAATCATTGTTCTAAAGTAATAATACCTACTTTCAACATATCCAGTACTGTGTTTACCAGTTAATACGGCCATTGTTCTTTGCAGATTATCGAAGTAATGTTTCGATGCATTGTTTATTCATCGCGTCGAGAATCGATTGTAACAACGCCGAACGTTTTTGCCGACAATGCCCTTGAGAGATGTCGCAACGACGTGGTAGTTTGAGCAAAGTTGTAATTAAAAAGTCTGTTTAATTTTCTAGTCCAAGCGTACTGTGTTCGTGGGAGCGATGATCGTCCTTCGGGTGTTTCATACGTGGTTGTATCTGCATTTTAGGGCTTCTGTAAAATTCAAGTCGGATGCGATAATGATGTTTCTTGTAAAACTACACAAAAGTACTGACATATTTTCTAAAAAAAAATAATTTTAATAACTCGTAAATAAAAGGAATTTATAGGCCTACGTTTGTTTCGTTCAATTTAAATCAAAAACTACTGATTAGATTTTGATAACATTTTTATTTACCATCTATTTATTTGCAGTGTGGGTATTATAAGCTATGTTTCTAACTACATTATTTTAAACTAGGGGAAACCCCTGCGTGCTCCGCACGCCAACCCCGTTGGAACTTTCTATACACATAATCATGTTATGTTTTGTTTATAATAAAGGTGTAGGAGTAATAATAACCCCAAAGCTAATTTGGTAAATA
Organism: Philaenus spumarius; assembly: GCA_018207615.1. Taxonomy (NCBI): domain Eukaryota; kingdom Metazoa; phylum Arthropoda; class Insecta; order Hemiptera; family Aphrophoridae; genus Philaenus; species Philaenus spumarius. The sequence continues at coordinate 182,289 of JAGFPH010001541.1, forward strand.
ATGTTAAATGTTCAAATAAAATTATTTCCTATATTTTATAACAGCAGTTATAATAAAGATTAGCAGAACCAGCAAGGGTCAGGTTAAAAAATATCTAACCTAAAATTTAGAAATACAAATAATTGCTTCAATGTTTGAAATCAGCTTTTAATGGAAATATTGGAGCAACCAGCTGTTTTATCTGTTATTTTATTCAATTGGTAGCTATGGTAATAAATGTAAATACATGTGTTGATTCATCTGTCTAAACCTAATCTGAGATTTTTTCCGACTAAATTTACAAATATTGAAATAAAAAGTGTTTTTGTCCAAAAGAGTTGTAGCCTATGTTACTTAGGGATAGTTTAGCTTTTTATTAGTAAAATTATTTTTTCAATGGGTTCAGTAGTTACAGTGATTACTCCCTACATAGAAACAAACAAAAACATTTTATCTCTTTATAATATTACTAGGGGAGACCCCTGCGTGCTTCGCACGCCAACCCCCAATGGAACCTTCTAAAAACATACGTTATGTTTTATTTATATAAAGTTGTAGTATTAATAATAACCTCAAAACTAAGATGGTAAATAATGTTAAATGTCCAAACCAAATTATTTCTTATATTTTATAACAGCAGTTAATAATAGTTAAAAGAACCAGCAAAGCTCAGGTCTACACTTTAAAATCCTAACCTAAAAGCTAGAAATACAAAAATAATTGCTTCAAATTTTGAAATCAGCTGTTAATGGAAATATTGAAACAAACATCTATATTATCTGTTATTTTATTCAATTGGTTGCTTTGGTAATAAATGTAAATACATATGTGTTGGTTTATCATTCCAGGCCTAACCTAAGATTTTTTCCGACTAAATTTACAAATATTAAAATAAAAAAAGGTTTTTACCGAAATTAATTATAGCCTATGTTACTCAGGGATAGTGTAGCTTTTTATTAGTAAGACTATTTTTTCAATCGGTTCAGTAGTGCCAGAGATTACCCCCTACATACAAACAAACAAACAAGCAAACAAACTTCACCTCTTTATAATATTAGTATAGATAAGTATAGAAAATATTTGTTTTCTGAATACTTTGAGAAAAAAGTACTGATTCTATAATTGTGAAGAATATCTGTCGTATGAATTATACAAGTCGTACAACTAAGTTGTGAAAACATTAAGATTCAACATTTTGTAATAAATTTAAGAGAAATATGTTTTGTTATTTAAGTCGTGTAAAATACTACTGTGCCATGGTTGGTGCTATTGTTTGCTGTAAATAGTATACATGTTGGTGCTTTGTTATCAAACGTTTTGGTAAAACAATGATACCCCTTACCTCGGGAAGCAAACCTGTAATCTTTCTCTGTTTTTTCTAACCACGTACAATTTCCATTAACATTGATTAACGTTTCTCCTATTTTACTGCAGTGCAAACACTATTATCGCCCTAAAAAACTTTAATAACCTAATAATAACAGAAATATCCACTCATCGCCTCTGTATGAAACCGTCCTATCCAAATATGTTCTAGCACAAATCGAGTTCGATAAATCGATTATCGCTTTACAAAGACATTTAATCAGATCTTCAGCGAAGCGGGGTGTTTGATTATACTCGGCTTTGGTCGCAAAGCGGGAGATTGAGTCCCAATAGGCAAACTACGGGTCGAATGGTGCACGTTGAAAAGGGTGATTTCAATGCATAGCAAGTAAGAACCAAGGTGGATTTTTCTCAAATTGTAAACGGAATTTTCAAATTGCGATTCGTGGCTTAGAGTCTGGCCGTGCGAATGTTTGTATATTGCAATTAACTGCGTTAACCCGTTTAAAATTCCAGTCATCTTTTGTTTTATTCGTGAAAAAGGGATTTAAATATAGTGCATATTAAAGCACACTTATCAATTCAATAGTTTTGTTAATAAGGTCGATTAAACGGTGACATTACGACTTGGAGTGATATTATAACGCGTCGTCTAATTAATTACATTATACAATATGAGTTACAATTTTATTTCAACCCTATAAGTAGATTTTTTACTATAAATATGTAACAGAATTTGTATCGTTTTAAAAAATACACAAACATTGTAACTATAGGTTTTGAAATTTTATAATGTATTTTTAATTTGTTTTCAGTAATTATTATTGTAAACAAACATATTTTTATGTAATATTTATTTTGTTATTAAATACATTACAATTCAAGTTATTCACGAAAACACGTCATGACCTAGGTCACCGTTAACTCCTAAACCCTACTCCCCACCAGCATACAACGCTCCAAGTGCCTCTGAACTAATCAATTGTAATTTCCGTGAACATTTCATAGTATACAATAAATAGTTTGCTTTTACTGCGCGACGGTTTTGGTGAGCAAAGCGAGCAGGAGTTAGAGCCCTATATAAATTAATAAAGCAATCAAATAGAGTAAATCACAGTTTCTAATTAGGTTTAAAAATTTAAAATATTCTCTCGTTACCAATACTTTAGACTTTGTTATTTAAGAAAATATCCAGAGTGTCCAGTAATTCCGTGATAAAACTTCGGGAAATCGTTCTACAGGTCAAAATAAGAAAAAAAGTTCATATAAACATAGACCAGAAAACGCTTTGTTTTCCAGATATCCGCCATTTTGTTTTTTATACAAAATAAATCATATTTAGAAAACGGTTTGATTGATTGAGTTCAAACTTGGTATGAAGTTTATCCTAACAATCATCTATCTCAAGAAAAAATAAGCGAAATCATGCATTTCAAAATGGCGGCTATTTGAAAATTTCAATATAAATCACTAAAAAACCGTACATTTTATCCAAAAAATGTCAACAGATTTTTGTAGCTCTTTTTATTTCCTATAGAATGGTGTATTTGTCAAAACAATTTTGTGAATGATAATAGTTAAGTCATGTGCAATAATTGGTTCGTTCAACTTGGCATCCTATACCAACACAGTAAATAATACTACAATATTGTATGTACATTTGCTGTCATTATCTTTAACTTAACTATTATCCTTCATCTGATTTTTTCAACAGGTACACCATTTGATAGGGAATCAAAAGGTTTACAAAAAAGGTCTTTACATTTTTTGATAAAATGTATGGTTTTTGAGTAATTTAGATTTGAAATTTTCAAACAGCTGCCCTTTTGAAGTGCATTATTAGATTTAATCGTTTATTTTTCTTGAGATATATTACTTTTAGGATAAACTTCATACCAAGTTTGAACTCAATAAATCAAACCGTTTTCTAGAGATGATTTATTTTGTACAAAAAACAAAATGACGTATATCTGGAAAACGGATCGTTTTCGGGCCTATGTTTATGTGAATATTTTTCTTATTTTTAGCCATAAAACAATTTCCCGATGTTTGAACCCGTATTTACTGAACACTCTGTATATAATTAACTGACCGTAATTTCAATAATTATTATTTTCATCACATTTTGACGAAGTTGTCTTTTTTTTAAGGTGTAAGTTGTTCCGCTTTTTTTTATACAACTTTAAATTAAAATATAATCGCAATATATTTCATGTTTAAAAGGCATTTTAATAAACCTTTCCACGTATTCACACATTTATTCTGAAAAAAATGTTACGAAAACTTGTAATGCGAGGACAATCTACACCATGATAAAACGAATTTGCTGGTCACATTTGATAAAAGCCACTCAGCAAAGACTAAAGTAGATGACGTTTAACAAAATAATGTATTATTTTCTAGATATTACATATACAGGTCTGATCTGCACGGAAAAGTGCCGATGAAATGTAAGTTGGCCTATTTAAATATTTACTCGTTATTACCCGGCAAAATAAGGAAATTTTAAGTTTTTGAAAAGTCTGTACGAACTACTTTGGCAAATTAATGAAAGATACGATGTTAATAGTTATAGTTTAACTAGTGAAAATGAAATACGGTGAGAAATAAAATAAATTATTTTTATATTTTTCGGAAATTTGCATATTAAATTTAAAACTTTTACTTTAAAAATTAAAAATACAATTTAAATTAAAACAAAAATACTATTATTTTTGCTAATGATACACATTGATATCATAGTAAGAATTTTCAGGTAAACATTATAATAATATAATTCAAGAAAACCTATTTAAAAAACCTCCACATTTTTAATAAAAAAAGCAATACATTAAACAATAAATTAATGAAAATTCATTGACAAAACAAATTTATCGGGTTGAATTAAAAAAATATTGAAAAATAATTAATAATATAAATGCTATTCACAAAAATAATTATTTTATAAAATTAAAAATAAAAGCAACATTTTGATATAAGAAATAATTTTAATTTCAGGAAATGTAAAAACACAGTCCCAAAATAACCTTTTAAATTTACCTGAGATTAGTAGCAATCTGTGATTGATTTACAGGACGTAAGAACAATAGACACATAACCTCGAAATGATTGCACAATTAAATAAACATTGTACGCAACATGCACTATATCACTCGGTCACCATTTCCTTTTTAACAGTTAAGTGCGCTTCTGGTCAAGGTCGGGTCGGCTATTGTTTCTACAGATGCCACAAATCTGATTCTTTAACTTTCCCAATGACTCGTTCTGTATTGCTACACAGCTCTGAAATAATAGTCGATACAGAGTGACTCATTTTGTATCATGCACGCATTTCATGGAGGAGAAAACTATCGATACGTCATTTTCAATATTTTTTGAATTTGAATTATTCTGTTGTTGCTTTTACCAATGACTACATATCAATAAGACGAACAGTTTAAATGGGTAGAATTCAGCCCATTAAAGTAGGTATAAAAGTGTGATTTTGCATCTCGCCGTTAGGAGCGCTGAGCGCTCTTTTTGCAGACGAGTGTGTGACAAGAATGGAAAGAGAAGGAGAGACAGAGAGGTCCGACTGTTATGTGACCTTGAACGCAGATTGTTGTGTCTCAGACAGCTTTGGTAGCGTAGCCCCATATTTGTCAATGCGATTCATTTCCCACATTGTAATAGCAGTGTACTAAATAAATACATTTTAGTTGGTTTTCTTTTCTAATGTTTTTTAAGTAATGTAAGTTTGTAAATATGGTTTTAGTATGTAATATGGTTTATAGTGTAAATACTGTTAGTGTGTAAAGTAAATAGCTGCTACATTTTGCAATGCAGTCCTGTTCAAAAAGTGGAGGATCTAAATGTTCCTATAAAAACTGCAACAATACATCTGTGAAAAATAAAGACTTATCATTTTTCAGGTTTCCAGTGAAAGACAAAGAAATGTATGAATACATAAAGTTTTCTTTACTGTTGTGTTATATTTGTGCGAGAATTAATTCTCGTACAAGTCGTAGGGAATTAATCAACATAAGAATCAAAGACTTTGTGAAGTTTATTAAAATGTTTTGACAGTTAATTTTTAATGGGAATATGTAAGGACGAATGTAAAAAGAGGGTTATTAAACAGGGTGCTTCATAACTCTTGTCACACCCTTCATTGTTTTGGAATTGTTCTTGGGTACAAAGTAAACATCAAATCACTGTTAATTTGTCTAAAATCATTTTGGTTGTCCTACTGTGACCAAAATGTTTTTTTTTTTAGTGCATATCTAAAAAATTACTAAACGAAATAATACCAAATTTATATCAACCTTTTGATAGTATTACCTAAATGGAAAAAAAGTTAAGTTGACGTGACTTCAATATTTTAAAAATGGCGACCGTTTACAACTTTCGAACGGAAATAACGAAATAACTAGCCCTTTCCCGAAAAAATGTCAAGAATAACTTTTTTTTGCAAATTGAATTCCCTATCGATTAAGTTCGTTTAAAAAAATTGGTTAGAGAATAACGGACTTATGGTATTTTTCGACAGACAGTGCATGCCCCTCTGTTATTTATCATTGCAATTATTAAATTTAATCAAATCAGTTTCATTTATTTTGACACATAAAGCTGTTTTTTTATACAAGTTTTTATTAAATTTATACTATTGGTAAGTTCTTTTAAGAATTGTTTCAGTTAATACTAAACTCGTAGGAGTCAGCTGATTTGAGTTTTGTCTGACTTATTGTTTGTGATGATATAGTAACAATCGGCACCAGCTGATTCTGTTTTTGTTGACTTTATTATTGTTCTAAAAAAGTAACAAACAATATTGTATCCATAGTATTGCATTTAGAAACATTTTAGCATTAAGTTTTTCGTGTTTTAAACTGTGTTTGCTTTATTAATTAACTATGGAAATTGGAAAGTTACACAAACGCTGAGTATTGCCTCCATTTTACCTCCTAAGTGAAATAGATTCTGCCAATAAAAATATTGCAAATATGGTTTAGTAACTAGGACTACTCTTAAGTACTTACTAATTGCATAAATTTAATACAAATTTGTGTAAACAAACAGTTTTCTGGGTCAAAATAAATGAAACGCATTTGACTAAATTTATTATTGCAATAAAATATTATCGCCGTCCGATCCTGGACATCGCCCCCAAGAGGGGCGTGCACTAACTGGCGGAAAACGCCATTCAGGATATGATTCTAAGCGTAAAAATGATTGAAAAAATTCCTATGAAGGTATGTCCTAAAATGAGCGTTCCTTCTATCAGTCTGTATGTGATATTTTAATTAAAAATTATTAGTTAAAACCCACTAACAATATAGAGATGTAACTTTCCACGTAAGCGCACACGCTTGCAGACTTATTTAGTGTAAAAAATCTGTTTACCTTTCTAAAAGGCGGACATTAAAAGTGTTTGTAGATACGACCGTTTTAATGTTACTTGAATTTGTAAAATTTAATGCCTCAAACTGTTCCTTTACAAAACAAACAATTGATTCAAACTGTCAAATTTCAAATACATATATTTACGGATTGATAGTCATGGGTTTGATTCCGAGTTTTTCAAAATCAAGCCGTAGGTGCAGCAGGATTGAAGCACCTCAAAGTACAGTTAACCAGAAAAGTACTAAATTCCCAATTATCAATATGTGCCCCCACCATTAAAAACGCGGGGGAAAAATAATTGTATTATTAACACACTGTTTTTTATGCACTGATTACAAATCTTATATTGCAATATTTCTGAAACAAACTAAGCGAACGTGAAACCCAAATTTGTTATTTGTCTACCATTTTTGACGAAACTCACTTTCTTTATGTTTTTTGAAGTGCTAAATTTGAATTTTATATTGGATTTACACATCTCACTTTTGTGGCGCGCTAATAAATTACACTTATAAATGATTTTATTATACAAAGAATTATTTAAATGAGGGACTTGAGACTATTTTGTTAGTTATGTTTCGCTGCTGAAGTAGCATTTATATTCCAATTATTAAAAAAAAGGATGTTGGTAATAGGAAAAATAAACTGATAGATGTGTTTAAAATAATTAAACTTTATGGGATCAATGCAAAGTTATTATTTACAGATGCATAGACTGGATAGTTAACTGCGGAAATGACGATTTTGCAGAACTACCAGACAATAAGTTGAGGTACCGTGTCCCGTGTTCAGTTCATTTTAAAAGTACAACATTCACCAACTCATTGAAAAACAGGCTAGAATGTTGATTGTTATACTTTCCTGCTAGAGAACGGAAAATTTGGCAATTATTAATTTTAAGTGTTTTATAGGAAATAAAATAAATAATAACATACGAAATTTACATAGTTACGTCTAATTGGTGAACTGGGGGCAACAGCCCCTTCACAATAAAAATAAATGTTTAGCCGAATTTTCGAAGAAAATAAGAGCTATATTACACTCGACTCAATTTGAAAATTACTTTATATTATATATATATATCTGTTTTATTCCCGGATCGATAAGTGGTAGTAAATATGCTTCAAAATTGCTGATTTTTTTGGTGAAAGGGTCCTAGTAGGATTCTTCAGATATACTTTGTTTTGTTCTTCGATCGGATTCAAAATGGCGGAGTTATACCGATTAATCGTTTTTGGGTAGGGATTTAAGTATATGGATTTTTCCCACCTTGATAAAATGGTAGTAAATGTGCTTCAAAATATCTGAAATTTTAGTGGAAGGGTCCTTGCAGGATGTCCCAGACACTGATATTTTCATTTTTCGATTTTACACAAAATGGCGGTTTGTTTGATTTAAACCAAAATGGCAAAGTTAGAGCGAGGAAATTGCATTATTACTACCACCCATAAGCCCTTGTGCAGATTTTGAGCTATATCGTTCAAAAGGTAATTAAATTTTCTACAATCCCGTGCAAAGGTATTTCAGGCACAGTCCCCGGAACAAGGAACAAAATTGATAGAAAGCTCCCGATAAATGATTTTTTCATTATAAATGTCAGGTTTTTGCGCGATTTCTCCCACTCATAAGCCCGTGTGCAGTTTTTGAGCTATATCGTTCGAAAGATAATTAAATTTACTACAATCCTGTGTAAAAGTAATTTAGGTACAATCCCCGGAACAAGGAACAAAATTGATAGGAATCTCCCGATAAATGATTTTTTCATTATCCATGTCAGGTTTTAGCGCAATTTCTTCCACTCATGAGCCCATGTGCAATTTTTGAGCTATATCGTTCGAAAGGTAATTAAATTTCCTAAAATACTGTGCAAAGGTATTGCAGGTACAGTCCCCGGAACAAGGAACAAAATTGATAGAAAGCTCCCGATAAACGATTTTTCCATTATAAATGTCAGGTTATTGCGCGATTTCTCCCACTCATAAGCCCGTGTGCAGTTTTTGAGCTATATCGTTCGAAAGGTAATTAAATTTCCTACAATTCTGTGCAAAGGTATTTAAGGTACAGTCCCCGGAACAAGGAACAAAATTGATAGAAAGCTCCTGATAAATGATTTTTTCATTATAAATGTCAGGTTTTTGGCGATTACTCCCACTCATAAGCCCTTGTGCAATTTTTGCGCTATATCGTTCGAAAGGTAATTAAATATACTACAATCCTGTGCAAAAGTAATTCAGGTACACTCCCCGGAACAAGGAACAAAATTGATAGGAATCTCCCGATAAATGGTTTTTTTTATTATTCATGTGAGGTTTTTGCGCAATTTCTCCCACTCATAAGCCCGTGTGCAATTTTTTAGCTGTATCGTTCGAAAGGTAATATAATTTACTACAATCCTGTGCAAAAGTAATTCAGGTTCATTCCCCGGAAAAAGAAACAAAATTGATAGGAAACTCCCGATAAATGATTTTTTTCATTATCAATGTAAGGTAATTAATAAGCAATTTCTCCCACTAAAACCCCAGTGCAATTTATGAGCTATATCATTCGAAAGGCAATTAAATTTACTATAATCCTGTACAAAGGTATATTTGGAACAGTTTCCGGAACAAGGAACAAAACTCATAGTAAACTCTCATTATAAAATACTAGTTATTCCCTGATAAGAAAATTCGGCTATAGTAATGCGGCAGTGCTGCTTACGGGTTTTTTTATACT
>JAGFPH010001541.1:200337-236701 GCA_018207615.1 Philaenus spumarius
AAACCGCGTCACGCTGAAAAGTAAGAACAAATTTTTAAGAACTATCGATTAATCGACAATGCTGTATTTAGTAGATATCTTGAAAAGTTTGAGTCTAGAATATATGTTAGTTACTTTAGTTATCATAAGCCAATTGTGTCTTTCTTGGAATACAGTACGATTTCTAATGACCAACCAGGAAATGAGCAAGATAAAAGAATGATTATAGAAGAAATTACTGATAATGATAATATAGGTGTATAATATAATAATGAAGTCACGTATAATATATTGAAGATAAATATATTGAATAATATTGAAAAATGTCTTATATTTCATTTATATATCCTGTCTGTTTGTGTGCGTGAGTGGGTGTATGAGAATGGCCAAAGAAGTATAACTTCCACCGTGTGGTCCGACGCACACCCAATTTTTATTTTTTTTTTTTTTTTTTTTTGTCCTTACTTTGTCCATCTTGGACTAAGGACTAATGAAATATAAATATCAAGTGGAATAACACAAAAGAGCCAACTTCAATTGCCAGATTCGAACCTACGAATTCTTAACAGCAATTTAAACTGAGACAACAGCGCAATAGTGAATATTTTTAAAGTATCACATATATATTATTTCTCAAGGCCATTTTTTGTCGGTACGCCATAACTTCTTTAATACATCATCAAATTACATGAATGAGGCATCATTTTAAAGCTTTCCTTAACCGATACACCGGAAAAATATACAAAATACAATTATAAGAAAAAATACAAAGAAAAAAAGAAATAAAGAATCCGAAAGTAACAGTGATGCAAGATCAATTAAGTTGTAGGGATATTTTCCTGGTGTTGGCAACACTGATGATAACAATACCCAGCTGGAGAGCGTCCGTAACGCCACTACATTGCTATTTTTAATTAATTGTAAGCGTGGTTATAAACAGGATTGTGGATTCACCTATTACTTTAATTAATTGGGATTTGAGTAAGTTAGAATGCGAATGCTTTGCAAGGGTCAGCTAGTTCTAATAAACTATCGCGCGAATATTGGATAGGCACAATTAACTCAAACAACTAAACAATCAAGTAGACATTCTACACAATATGGTGTTAACACCACACAGATATATTTGACTGTTTGCAATAAATTCAAGTACTTTGAAGTGTGAATAGTTTGAGACTACGTATCTATATTAATAAAAATGTAAATGTGCGTGTGTTCAAAATCGATAATCTCCGAAAGTTCTTTACCGATCGCTTTGAAATTTTGAATACAAACTTTAATTTGAATACAAGTGTGTTTTTATATACTTTTTGAAAAACTGTAGCATATATTAAACATAAAACAAAAAAAACAAAAAATTAAACAAATTTTAACAAAAATGTAAGCGATTTTACATATGTTTATTGACTATAACAATAACAGCTGTTTCCTATAGTATTTCCATTATCAGATGATTTAAAACTTTAAAAAATTATTATTTGTATTTCTAACTTTTAAGATAGGTTTTTGTGACTCCTGTTGAAGTAAAAACAACATAAACTATACAAAATATTGTATGAAAAAAGGAGGTCCATAGTAAATAATTATTAAATACGTATAGTGTCAGTACTGCAATCTCTGCTGTTCCCTCAAATATTTCCATTAACAGATAATTTTCAAAATTTGAAACAATTATTTCTATTTCTAACATTTAGGTAGAGTTTTGTTTAAGTGTAGACCTGAGCATTGCTGATTTTTTAACTTTTATTATGACTGATAGTATTAAATATACGAAATAATTTTATTTGGGCATTTAACATTATTTACCATCTTAGCTTTGATGTTATTATTAATCCTAACTTTTATTGTAAAGAAAACATAACATATGTTTATAGAAGGGTCCAACGGGGTTGGCGTGCGGAGCATGAAGGGATATCCCCTAGGATTAGAATAATTGAATGAATAGATTTTCGTTTATTTTATTATTTCAATTTGTAGTTTATATATTTCTGTTTTTATTTAAGAAATTTATTTATGAAGTGCATATTAAATTTTTGAAATTGTTTTATTCTTAATTATCTCAATTAAGACAAACGGAACCAACCTACAATTCATGTGTAGAACATCTATGCATACATGCTGCCAAATAATATCCAGATAGAAAATAAAGAAAGAATGTTATTTCTGATCGGAGGGAGATAGCTTTAGGAGTTCAATTATCATCTAAAAGAAGGGCTAGCTACAAGAAATATTTGAATAATTTTCAACTGCGATTATAACAAAAGATAGCATTTCAAGAACGTTTAAAGCCGACAAACAGTGAAAGGTAGTCGAAGAAATCGTAACACAACCGAACGTGTGCGTCACGTGGGTAAACATCGTTTACATAATCTCAAATAAATTTATGTGACAGAAGAAGGAGAGATGAAAGATTACAATGAAACTATTGTGAACGTAAAATATTTTACAACAGACAAACCCAAAATGTTTTCTTTTGAAGACCAAAGGCTGAATAAAAGTTGGCTGTAAAAATAAAAACTGTCATAATTATGATTTTCTAATGTTTTCTAAATATTTTTCAAATCCCAATTAGGGTGTCCTAAAATTGGCAAACGTAATAATTTAAAACTACTATTCCCAAGCACTTATTAAAAATTTGTTTTTAAATATTCTGTAAACCGGAACATTGCATTAACGTTCGCTGAATAACAGTGTCCTACCTTGAATTTAATATTCTATTTGCATACGTAAAAAGCTGTGTACTGGCTAAATGACAGACTGACATACAATCAAGGTAGAGTAAAAACTACTCAAGTTATAAATACGGAAATTGAAAGGAATATTCTTATGTGGTTTTAGTAGCACAATGTAACATAATTTTGGAAAATTGTTATTTTGAATAGTAAGAATACTGATGACGCGGGGGTTCACATCCAGTCTTGTGACAGATAAAACAGCTGATTCTGAACGAAAGCTTACCAATACATGTTTGTTTACATTCATCACTATAGCAACCGACTTAACAAATTATGAATCAGTTTTTTACTATTTACAAAAAAACCAACAGCTCTTTTGAGTTGGATTAACAAACTTAATTCAAACTTAACAAAAACCAAATTCAACGTAAAGTGCTTACTGTATTGTAGTTCAATTGAAACGTCTGTTGTTACATATTATAAATAAAACAGCTGATTTGTATAAAAAAAGTTAATAATTTTAGGTTAGGCCTACAATGAAATAAAACACGTTTATTTGCATAAATTTGACAAATTTAGAATCAGATAATTATTAGCGAATTTCCATAGAAAAAATGAGCTATTGCAGTGGCCCTTATGGTGAGACCCAAGGTCGGGAGTAGCAAATGAGCACCGATCATGGTCCCCAGAACACGTTTTGTGGTGTTATTATAATTCATATATATATATGTGTGTATAAATGTGTTCGCACTCTAGCGGCCGCATTTAAGTCCGATTTCGTCCAAATTTGGTACACGTGTTGGTTGTCTATTTCGCTCAGACGAATTCGTTAGCCAAAAAAAAAAACCAACAACCGGAAGTACGTTTTTTGACCGGAACTAACTATTTTTTTGAGATTTTTACTACGAAAATTAAATTTTTTTAGAGTTTTTTCTAAAAATATACATGTAGGATATTATTCTGCATATTTTTTTTACGTGACCTTATTGCTCGCTTGGTTCCCCCAAAATCGATAAAAGCACTCGGTTCGAAGCCAAGTGGTGCAAACTCGCGAGGCCACTGGGAGGAAACAAATTCTACTAATATATTGCGTACACACAAACAGCTGTTCAACGCCTTCGTGAGTAGACCTATTTCCCAAATTGTTGGTTGATGCCCTAAAACATAGCCGTATAAATTTAATTTTGGAAATTTGTTCAACTCACGTCAGCGGTCCAGCTGCGTGGTCGAACTATTCTTCACAACTAACGGTTTTTTTTAGGTTGGGCAAACAAACAGCTTACTGTATTATAAAGCAAAAATCAGGTGTTACATATTATATTGTTTCCTTTGGTTGTTAATATCGAACCTTGTTTGAAATATTTATTATTGATTATTTAAATATGAATTAATGGTGCAATTAAAATGCATGCCGCAATTCAAATAAATGCAGTGATCTTTTATATTTCGTTCTCTGTCGTACATAGATCACCACCTCTCAATCGTCATGTACGTGAAAATATCGAAGAATACAATAATCGGTATGAATTGGCTTCGCTATGTGTTGCCACCTTGGTCGGTGAGCGAAGCGAGCATAGATAGAGTCCCTAGTCGCTATACACCCGTTCTTTTAGTTTTTATTTTAAATAACATTATTACAGTTTACAATGTCCAACGTCGACAGCAAATCAAGTTCTATCACACTAGTTTTATAACCACTTCCAACAGTGAACATCTCGTTAATTATGAACTCGTCAAACCATCGACGCACTCTTCACACTTTCTTACTTTCATTTCTTCCACCTCCTCATTACGCACAAATTACCTCCCAAAACAGGAAACGCGTGTATTTCCTGAAACAGTACCTGCATTCCAATTACTTCCCGGCAAAAGCTTGTGTTGTTAGAGAGCTCCTCATTTCACTTTAGGGTTTGTTTATTCCTACTCAGTTAAATTTGTTTACTTGATGAAAAACAAACGCGGGTTTCGGCGGGTTCCCTCACTTAGTAAATTGACGTGGCTTAAGGAAATGGATGAAGGAATAAAGCTTGTAGGTTTTGGAAACCTTTCTATTTCCCATACGCTTCCGTGCGCCAATGGGTTGTTTATGATGTGAAAAAATCAACTTAAAATATATGTTTTTAAACCAACTATCAATAATCACATATCACATATATATTATTTCTCAAGGCCATTTTTTGTCGTTACGCCATAACTTCCTTAATACATCATCAAATTACATGAATGAGGCATCATTTTAACGCTTTCCTTAACCGCTACACCGGAAAAATATACAAAATACAATTATACGAAAAAATAAAATTTTCCTGGCGTTGGCAACACTGATAATAACAATACCCAGCTGGAGAGCTGCCATTACGCCACTACATTGCTATTTTTAATTAATTGTAAGCGTGGTTATAAACAGCATTGTGGATACACCTATTTGTTGTTGTTTACCTTCTGAAAGTTGGTAAGTTTTTTAAAAATATACTAATAACAATAACAAAATTATCTCTCTTTAACATGGATTTAAATTAATAAAACACTGTTAGTAGGATAGAATGCGAATGCTTCGCACGGGTCAGCTAGTAGGCTATTATTTCTCAAGGCCATTTTTTTGTATGTACGCCATAACTTCCTTAATAAATCATCAAATTACATGAATGAGGCTTTCCTTAACCGATAAATCGGAAATACAAAATACAATTATACAAAAAATACAAAAAAAAGTAATAAAGAATCCTAAAGTAACAGTGATGTAAGATCAAGTAAGTTGTAGGGATATTTTCCTGGCGTTGGCAACACTGATGATAACAATACCCAGCTGGAGAGCTGCAGTTACGCCACTACATTGCTATTTTTAATTAATTGTAAGCGTGGTTATAAACAGCATTGTGGATACAGCATTGTTATTCCAAATTGAGAATGCGAATGCTTCGCACAGGTCAGCTAGTAATAATAGAATAGCACAATAAAATAATTGCGGTAAAACCGTACAAGCGAGATAACATCGACATCAGGGTGGCTCAGACGGTAGAGCGTTACGATAGAATCGTAAATGTCCCGGGTTCAAATCCCGTTCTTGGTATATGTTTTTTTCACTTATTATTTAAATAAAATTCACTATAGTTTTAAGTTATCTGCCATAGAGGAAATTTGAACTGATTTCAGATCACCGCATGTTATCAACTTTAAATAAGGCGAATGCTCACCCAATAAACCGTAAAACAACTTTTTTATTCCCAATGTGTCCTACGTTTTCACATTTTACACGGAAACTGTCAGCACATATGGAGGAAAAGGAACTCATTATTAATTAACATCCTGTTTGTGCTTGTATGTAATATTCTCCTCTACATCCTCTTAATAAAACAGAAGGAGTTTACCTCGTTTTAACCTGTATGTCAATCTAGTTTACTTACAGATCTTGCATACATCCATGATCTATAAATCAATGTTTTAAACATGTGGAGACTTTAACGCCTGAGTCGACCATGAGATACGATTCACTTTCCATAACCCAAGGTAGTTCCTTGGATCCGATAATCATTATTTATTTATGATCTTGCATTGTGTTAAAAAGTAGTTTTCCCTTCGATATCCAGTTAAAAACGTAAGAGTATCGATAGTGTTATGACTTTCCACGCCATTGTTGGTCAACTAGTTTATCGGGAGCAGTAACAGGAAGTGCAGTAGGTAGGAACGACCGCGAAGAAAAACTTTGCGGTCGAGAAAAGATGGACTGGAAACGCCAATATGTTTCTGGGATTGTCGTTATGAATGTTGCAAAATACAAATTTGGTGAACCGCAGTAAAAATAATATGATAAGAAATACATTTTAATATTTTTTTTCGATTAAGTTTTGCACAAATTTTGTTACCGTCACAATTATACAAAAATGCAAAAAAGAGTTCACTTGTTTTATAAGTAAAACTACTTGTACCTACGCAGAGTACCTTAAACGTGTGGACTTGCAAAATAAAAATGAGAAATCAGTAAATAATATGCACATGCGTAATTCTTTTTTATGATAGTATAATATTATGTAGAGTGTATAAAACTGATACAGTATAAATATGAAAAGCATATTTCAGAACAGCTAAGATGAAAACAAAATTTAAAACGTGCCTGAGTCAGTTAAAAGTGAACCATAAGAAATAATGGAATTAAAACACCCACAACATGAAGCATTTAAGTTTTCATTTTACAAATTCTAAATAGTAAACTGATTTACCATACCCTAAATTAATTTCAATAATAAAATCTACAAGAATATAATGATAAAAGAGAGTATACAAAAAACAAAGAAGTATATATATACAGAAACAGCTCATTGCAAGTAAGCATAATTTGTGTTATCAGTAACAATTTAAGAGAGCTTATATAGAGTAATACAACTGAATATTAATTCTGCTGCATATTTTATGGTTTTGATTATTTCTTTTAATGTTATTACAATTATTTAAACGCGTTGATGAATTAATGAAAAATTAGTTTATGAAAATCGAAAAAATATATAACAGCTTACATAATGCCAAAAAATGTTAAGACACAGTTGACAATCAAATGCATAGTTTTGCTCTATACAGATTTCGATTTGTGATAATAGCCCAGTCGGTGTAGGTTACAACTACCAGTAATTTGCAATACGGATGATTTTTTTTATAAGTACATTAAAGTATGTAGATTAACATTAAAAAAAGTTTACCAGTCCATCGATTTCCCAAAGTCGAAAAAAAATCTAAAAACATTTTATTTTTTGATTATCCTTAATATTTCAAGCTGGGATGAAGACAATGAAAAATAAAAAATACCATCGTATAGGGGAAGTATTTTGCAATAAAAAAGGTCATATGTATTTCTTTCCTCCGAGCAATGGTTTGTCAGGAAAAAATTCGATAATGCAGGTATGTATTTTGCAGCAGGGGAAATCACTAAAAGTTGAAATGTCATTCATATATGAAGCGTTGGCTCATTCTAAATTGACTGAATTTTAATATATCGAATTGAAACTGGACATAGGAGTTAAAATATATATTTTAAACATTTATGCTGAGTCTCAGCTTGTTATCTTAAAAATGACCCGATCTAGAGCCATTTGACTTATCAATGGGTTTCTCGATTTTAGGAGTACCGGACCCACTACAGAATAAGAAGTCATAGGATGTGAATTTTGTTGTGGCTAATTTTGACTTAAATATCTGTATGTTATTGTATGTAGAAGATAGGCCTATTCTAATAAAAATTCGTTTATGAAAAAAAAACCTTTTTACGTCAAAAACTTGTATAAGATATTTTAGAACATCTGTTTGGCTTTCATTTAAGAAACAGTTTATAAAAATTAAACAGATAGATTTGGAATAATATCAATTTTAAAAAAGTGAAAATTTAAAAAAAAAAATTTTTGAATATTTGTTTATATATATATTCGTTTAAATTGGACCAAAACAAGATAGAAAAAAAGTTAAAATTTCAAGTAACAAAGATTTTCGTTACTTCCAGTACCGAACCCATTTAATAACTTAACAAAGTGTTACTGTAATTTAACTATAAGAATATGTTGTGTTTATTTATTTAACTTATAGCGTTCTAAATATTACAAATCAGACTCTATGACATTCTAAACCAAATTACAAAATAAACATCAATGTTTACTATTTGGTTGTGTCGGAACCCAAATGAAAGTTTGCGTGTTTGTCTAGCAAAATACAAAGCACAACCAAGGCTTACGAAACATATCTCGGTAACCACAGAGAATCTACGCGACTCATTTTTCTCTGTATCTGTTACCAATAGCAACAAACTGAAGAAAGCAAGCGTGAACTTTCTATTCACGAGCGGGAGCGACGTTTGTTTTTCTTGTGCCAACTACAAGTCTGTTTTGATTTGTTAGTCCTGTTGTTGCTGTAATTGTGCGATTTATGGGTGGGACGTATTTAGTGGCATTGAAGCATGTCCCTGGTTAAAGTCTCTAAATAGAAATAAAAGATTATAAATTGCCGGAAATCTTTGTATAAGTATATACTATAAGCAATGACATTGATTACAATTGTTTCTAAAAACTTTCTTCCCGTCAAACGTTTTAACAGATTAATATATTTGTTAGTGTGCTAAAACTAACAAGTAACTTCATCAAATAAGTTTATATAAATTCAAAAAATAGAGCTTGATTAAATTAATCGATTATGTTTAGCAAATATGAATAACGATATGGCCTAAGATCCAGCTGTTGTATCATCCGTCAAGATCGTTTTCACTAGTGCTAAGTGTAATGAATCTTTAACAAAATGTCCATGTTCATGTTCTTTAGTTTTTTTATTGTGGGAGGTTCTAACAAAAATATACGCTTTTGTGCCACATAAGAGAATTTCTTTAAATGTTTAATTTCTGCATTTTTCATAATTTACAGACGTACAAATGGCACTAATAAGACAAGCTTAAAACACCAACGAAAGTTTTGTCTGAATTAGAACAAATATTGTTTATTTAAACCTTTAGAGCAATTAAACTATCAAAGTGAAACCTCAACTTCAAAATTCATTACCCACTTAATATATACGAAGATAATATAAATCAACTTCTAATTACTTCACTTTTGCTGTCTTAAAAACAATAATAAATTTACATGTAACATAAAACTAGCACACTGTATTCCAGGTACTTAAACTCTCGCAATAAGATAAAATTGTTATTGTAAGAAAGCCGTAATCAATAGACACAATCTAGAACTTTTTTAGTATGTCTTTACATTTTTACTTGTTTTTTTAATAACTTTAACAGTGTAGTTAGTATAAAAAAACACGCAAAGCAGCGTATATTGTACAATACATTTACAATATTTCCTTCATCCTAAAGCCTATTTTGAAAAATATCGGCAAAAAAATAAAATTAGTATAAGTTGTATCAAAATTGGACATTTATTTTTTCAGTCTAATATTGCCACTTACAAGAAAACATTTTATAGGGGAGTAGGGATAATTAAAACACTGCTAACCTGATTTCTGTGAAACATGTATGAAGTTAATAACACACCTTTAATAAATTAATGCTAAAGGTTACCTTTAATAGACTCCGAAGCACCTAAAGTTTTATTTTTTTTTATTTTTTTTTGTTTTTTATTGTTTAATATTGCCCTTTTATTTAGATTTAAAACAAGAATACATTTATTATTATATCTCAACTCTAAGTGGTTAAAAATAAGTTTTTGGATTGTATGTCACACGAGAATAAGACAAATTTTGTATCATATTCTTAATAATTTTATATGATTTATCCAATTTGAAAATAATAAAAATTGCGCCTATGGTGGGAATTTTCGATTTGGTAAGGATATTTAGCTTTTTCTGTAGTGCCAAACCTGATTATACCGTCTTTGGTGTTATTCAGCTGATGACAACCCTGCATATGGGGCTGGTATGTATTAAATATGTAAGTAAAACTTTAAACATTTTTTCCGGAAATCATATATTTTATTCACAAAAGGAACATTTTATCAAAATCTATCCAACATATTGAAATTTTCAGGAGTTGTTTATTGGAGTATACTACAGGTTTTAAAGAGAGAATTTTGTAATATAATTTGTAATTTTTCTTTTTCTAAGTTATGACTGAGAAGTATGGCAAAAACCGGTAAAAATTCTTTTATTTTATAAAAATAATGACAAAATGTATTCAATTGCTTGTATTGCAAAACCCTCATGTTAAGTTTTGTATTTAAGTAGTACTAACACACTGATAAACTTTAACTAATTTTGATCCAGTAGTTTCTGAGAGAATGTTCCTTAAATATTGTATTTTTAACATTGCCGAGATAGGGTGCTCCGGAGCACAAAACATACATACATAGATAACTTATTACGTATTTGCAAAACTAGTTTAGTGATGACGAGAATCTAAAACGTAATAATTTTGAAGTATTTAGAATTTACTATTATGTCATGCCAATCGGCACAAATATTTCATAATTAATTTTAATTTCATAATTATTTAAAACGTACACATTAAAACTGAGACGATTAAAATTTTTTAGATGTAAATTGTAATTCTGTACCTTACTTTAGTAAAATTAAAAATATACAGCATTTATACTATGAAACCACTCGACAGCTTTAAATGTAAACCTACCTAAACCCCAGTTCATCTCTCCGAACGTAATATTACGGAATCACTTCACTCACTGCCCTTCTCACACAATGTTTACACAATAAGGCTCTCTTCTTATCACAAGGTATAATTACCCAGCCGATGCTATTTTATTGCACAACTACGGACTTGTTACTTAATGAACGTTCCTTGGAACAATGGATGAGATCAACATTTCATGAAATAATCCCTTACCGAAATCCTTGACTATGGGAACTCTCTCAGGCATTAAATGTGTACTTTTATGTTTATGGGATTTTAATATTCGATTGTTTTACTATTCTTTTTGCAAATGTGTATAGTTTTACATTGTTTTTAATTACGTTTTTATAACTGATTGTTGTGCCAGTTTGTATCTTACTTTGCATTCATAGTGGCAGTTTTATTAGGAAAGAGAAAAGTGTTCACGCTACCAAGGATTTATTTCAACTGAGATTGATGATAAGGGAACTAAAGAAATTAAGGAAATATTAACATGCAACTATACAAAAATAGCTTGCTTTTTAAAAGTAGTAGAGAAAAGTTTAAATGTAATCAATAAACTAACTTTTAATATCTACAAGCTGATAACTCAAAAATTAAAACATAGGTTCGAAATGTTTACTATTAAAACATACAATTCACGAAGTTATTCTTCAATATTTTTATAACCCAAACAGTTATAAGTTAGTGGTTGTAAATAATATTAAAATTCTGTATATTCATTAATCTACACACAAAAGAAGAAATGACGTATTTTAATATTAACCGTAAAATTAGGAAAATAAAGTAATTTATTCTACTCAGTTCCTTACAAAAATTGTTTTTCATAAAATGTGAAATACTAATTATATTATATTAATAGATCCGTATTGTGACTTCTTGTCGAGGTATTATGATTTTCGCAAATCATACTCTATTTTGTAATAATCCACCATACAAGTTACTATCAAAGATATAACTGGAATACTTTATTTTTTGTTTTTAACTGAACTATTGGTCACTTAAAATATTCCAGTGCTGTTTTTTAAGTTTTACTACTACGGTTCGTCTTTGCCAGCTACTGCCGCAACTTTGCACGTGTTCACCTTCGTCATAGAAAATATTAGTTTTCTACCGTAATACTAATAACACTACCATTACCGCTGAAAATAAATATTTGACCAGCCCAGTGTCCTTCGTAGGCGACAGTCATCTTACAAGTACACTTTTTTATACGTAATCCCAAGGGAAAAAGATCAGTGCAACGAGCGAAGCGAGTCAAAGGACGAACAGAACGACCATAATTCCCCATCAATGCCTTCCTTTATATTAAACATCATAATTCTTTAGCGTCATGCCTATCTGATTGCGCGCTGTAAACAACTACGTAACTTCAAACGATAAACCGGTTTTTTGTATTTTTATTGTCTAATCTTGTGCATATGCTGCCATCTGGCTGAAGAAGCTACGGAGATTTACATGAGTAACACCTGGAGAATCCTGGGTTCAAGGTCATGACGGCAGACTGTGTTCTTTGAACTGATGGCCGACTGCCATCCGGTATTGCCTGAAGAAAACTGTCGTAGTAATAAATTCGTATTGTGAAATTCAATCTCTTACATGTGGAAATAGTTTCGTTCTGCGATGTTTCTTAAAATTAAAATACCCTCTTCCAAAAGAACATGTTTAAGTATGTATATCATCTTATTCTTACTGACGCAAGTTTACGGTATTTGGTTATTTATTGTTTATTGTGACAATATTCAATTAGATTAGGAGCAGTAGAGGTTTTTTCCATATGATCACGAGATAACCATAGAATTGCTGCAGACAACAGTTATGAAGAAGCCTAAGGAGGAAGAGGGAGCGCCAGAAGAACAGATGTTGCATGGTATTCAGGAAGACAATGATGAAGTGGTAGTTGTAAAACACGCTTTTAATTGTGTTAATAAATATGGTTGAATCATGAAAGTGAAACAAATAACCAACGAATACAGGCTAAATTATTGTCCCACGAAGCAACAGAGAAACGTTCAGAGCAAGTTACGCTGGTAAAACTAACGTAAAAAGTTCATATAAATATTGGACTGGAAATGCTTCTTTTCCCGATTGTTCGCCATTTTTTTTTTTTTTTTTTTTTTTTTAACTAAATAGAGTACATCTCTAAAAAGACTTCCGAATGAGTTTAAATTTTGCAAAGTTACTCGTCAATATGAAGAAAACAATAATCTACTTGCTCCGAAAGTCCGTTAAAAAAACAACAACAATTTAAATAAGAATAACTAATTACTCGTACATTTTAAATGTCCAAAATACTTTTTGATAGCCTGTTTAATGTCTTATCGAATGATGAAACTGTCGAACAAAATATAACAGTACAACAACTTAATTAATTAGTCGTACAACATAATTATTGCATACGCTTTGTTCCTATGGATGTTGAACCCATCAGACTCCATTTTTCAATATATTAAATCTGTTACTTGCCTTAGTAATTTTTAAGTCAGTCAGCTGTTTCGCCTATTTAGCATACATCATCAGAACTTACAAAAACTTGACACATTCCACTGATTAAAAACATAGTGTATGAAAACACATTTAACAAACAAATAAAACGAACATTTAGAAAACTTAATACAATTTAATGTCACAGTTTGTGACCGTCCATTCTTGTGCTTTTTCTGACTGAAGGATTGATTATTCAGGTTGGTAAGTTGCTGGCTATGGGTGAAGACATCTTATCTATCGAGTACTGTATAATATTAAGTTGGATTGAAACCGTGTTTTTTTATCCAATAAATTCCCTTTGTCCTTCTTGTAATTGTTTTAGATTTGGTAGGCCTCCAAAATAATTTATGTTGATTATTTCAGAATTTCTGGGTTTCCTTGTTTATGTTCATGTGCTTATAAGAATGATGCTCGTTTATTAAATGCTCAGAAAAGCGTATAACTTTTTTATGCGCTGTTTTTTATTTTTATTTTGGTGACTGCGTTTAGAATTTTAGAAACTTTATTTATTTTTAAATGGTTGAAATAATGAGATGGAAAAGATTCTACAATTTGGCATTACTAACTAAAATTTAGAAATGTTTAGAACATAAGATATCGATAAATAAAAATGGCGTGTCTGTATATGATTTCAAAACATACGAATTTTTTCTAAGCTCCGGAATGGCTGAACCGATTTTGGCGAAACATTCATTAACATATTCAGAGAATATTTTAGGCTACTTTTTATTATAAAAGTATAAAAAATTTCTGCTAAGCAATTGAACAATTTAAAACTTATGGACAAAATTAGGGATCTTATGGACAAATTTTGGGGATTTTGCATGTCTATTTCAATCTCTGTCGTACATTATATATATGTCACAGCTACCCCCACCACTCAACTTACATCCAAGTGCCTCTGTCCTAATAAATCATCTTTTCCGTAAAATAGCGTAATATACATATTATTATTATTATACGTTTGCATTGGCATCACCGGGGTTGGCGAGCGGATCGAGCAGAGCCCCTAGTTAATTTATATTATAGACACACTAACTAAATAAACTAAGCTATACCATCAAAAGAACATGTTTGTGGTGTTAAGAACATTTCCCAAGTGTAAAAGTTTGTTAGCATGATGAAAATTTAAAATTTAGAATAATAGAAATTCAACCTATTAATCGAATAAATGTTGTGCATACTCAAAATGTATAGCCTACTATAAGGAAGTTTATAGATACAGAATGTCTCTCAACAATAATAGAAGAAAGTTTACCTAAATTATAATTTTTTTTAAACGTAGTTCCTTTTTCAGAAAGTAAATATTTGCTGTAAAAACTAAAGTCGATCCTTTTTACTAATTCTGCCTACTCCGGAACTGCAGCAACTAATATACACAACTATTAACCCCTAAATCAATTAACTTTTTTCACGGTAAACTGCACAACCCGACCTACTGTTGACTAAGAATATTGCATGCTCCGCTATTGTCCCCCGACACTATGCATTCAATGTTAAAGCAACTTATATTATGCGTTTGACATTTTCATTTTCAATGATAGAAATGTCAACCGTTCTTGTGCAAACCCAAAGTCGCAACACTGGCGCACTCTATTGACACAAAGTACAAATCGAGTTATTGCGATTTAAATACTAGTTACGTAAACATTACAGCCAGTGCGCATGACGAGTGGCGAAGGAATTAAGAAATTATTCTAAAGCATTGCTGATTGTTATTGGAGCGTGCGAAAATAACAGTTTAATTCAAATTTTAATTGGTTTGGCCACGAAACTGCGATTTCACACTATATATTAACCTGTGATTGGTTGTATAACAGTTTCGTTCGAATGTTTGCGGTTGTTCTGGCTCTTTACTTCGTTCTTTCTGTACGATAGATTGGCTTATATGGATAGTTTAGGTTTACATTCAGAGTATTTAACACTTTCCGATAAAAATTAGGATTTTGTATATAAGTCATGTTCACGAGTTTAAATCTTTCATGTTTTCCTTTCTTTTTTATTCAGGTATTAATATGCAGGCATTCAAAGATGCTTTCGATAATTTGTTAATTACAAAAATATTTAAATATTTAATTTTGTCACGATGTTTTATGGTTAAATCTTTTGTAGCAAAAAAAAAAAAAAAATAGGCTAGGACTTCCACTAAATTTAAAATTAATAATAATAAAGTTAGTTATTTTTACTTTCTCACTATACCATAGTATATAGAGAAATTATAGCGAACCCAAAAAAATCGATGTTGAGATTTTTGTGGAAATATCCGTTTTAGGACCCCCCCGAGTCCAAAAATGTGGTTTTACAAAATATCTGTTTGTATGTCAGTATATATATCTGTGTGTCTGTATGTATACCAAGCTAGAGAGAAAACTAATCGATATCGAACAAATTTGCACCAAACATGTCATTTAGGCCTGTATAGATGCACGAAAAAAAATTTTGAAAATTTTTGAAAAACAACCCTCTTTTTGGCCAAGAAAATCCCCAGAAATCGGTTATTGTAATTATTATTAGCTAAAAGAGAATTTTTAATATTTAATATTTATATTTATTAGTTACTCTCCTACTTTAATTTACCCTCTCTCCTACTTTAATACAATTATGAAGTCACTGTGAATCTGTTTAATAATTTAAATATGTATGTAAGAAAGTATGTGCCAGTTTCTGGTACCGTTTATTTTTCTTAACATCAAAACTACTATTTTTTTCTTAGTTATGTATACCAAGCAGCGTGTAGAGCAAGTAAATTGAATTTCAGTAAATAAGTTCGAACCTATAGCAGACTGGACGATCTAATGTTTCTTAAAACCACTTCAACAAATCAAGAGTGCCAAACCATATTAAAAAAAAAAAACATATGATCTAATTAGACGATAATTTATTATTGATGTTTAACAAAACATTCATATATTTGAAATCGTACACAGTTGAAATCAAACCAGTCTATATCGGATAAGACCGATTAATATTACTTATTTCAATAATATTTAAATTATTTTTTCGAAAATAACTTTAACATTATGTGTTTTAGAAAAACATTGCGAGGCAAGGTACTGGTTTTGTAATAAATAGAAAGAATATCTGAAAAGGTGCACTCACAACAATTCACATTCCAAAAACTATGCAATCAACAAGAGTGCAATTAAATTTATCGATATTGACTGGGTAATATTTTAGTCAATATTTAAAAAAGGGAAATATTTTGGCAATATTTTGAAGTTAGTAAAACAAAATAGTTGTTATTTTTTATCAAATTGTTTCTTTCGCAGTTTTTTTAGAGGAAAATGGTGGTTATATTGAAAAGTAAGCAGTTTATGACTTTTTTTATTATTTAGCGATATAATATTTAACTTGCGACAAAGAATTCCTATCTTAAATTTAGGAAAAACGAGTTTGAAAAGAATAGAAGGGGAAATTTTGAATGAAGACAGAACTTAAACAATCAAAAATTACTTTTCCTTTTTCTTTTTAAGTATGAAAAATTGAATTGAAAGTTTGACTTAAATAAATATTATACACCTTACTGCTGTTGTTTTTTTAATAATTTTTTTTTTGCAGTTGCAAAAAACTTAAAACGGATTTAACAATGAGTTTGAGATTGATTGGACCTTCAACATATTGTAACTGCAACTTATTTAAAAAAAAAGTATATTTGATCCATAGTGCTATTTATCAAAAAAAAATTTTCAAATCTTAATTAATAAAAAACTATTTTAAATTCTGTTTTACAATAACTCAACTATCAATAAAATGGCTGCCTTCAAAACAGCTACTACAAAGTCCGCCATTTTGTTTCTGGTCCGTGTTAAAACGTTCTGTTTACGCAATGCTTTCATTTGTCTTGGACTACTTTATTTAAAATTGCCTAAAAATTGGTTTGTAAATACAAAATTTTTTTTGCACAATAAAATTAAATCCTATAATCTTTAAAATGAAGCAAAACCTGGAAAACCCTTTATCCAATATGAGTCAGGTTTTAACTTATATTTATAACAAATTCTACCATTTTCAGTTTTAACACCATTTTTTGCGTTAGATAATGATGATTATTCTCTTGGCTATTTTAAAGCGTACCCTAGCCTAAAGTTTTGTAAAGGTTTTCAAACAATCTGTATACATATTGTAAATAGTTTTATTAAATACAAAAATAAATTATACGTTTTATCCACTAACTACTACAGCTAGGCATTAAAACATTAATTATAAATTTAAAACACAAAATTTTTGTCCCGCTTTTCCATCAAGCTGAATCATTACAGATGAAAAATCCTATCTTCCTTTCTAATCTTGAAATTAGAAGTTGCTATTAATTAAGCAGTAATTATCAGTAAGGAACGTAATTGCTGTTGTTGAGAATTACGTCAGAACAGTGCCATTCAGTTTCCTGGAGAGTTTAACGGTGGAGCTCATTAGAGATCGGTGTCTGGCAAAATGACGTTCCGCTCGACTTTTTCTCCAGTCACAAATATAATTCTATCATTAAGATAATTACTTAGAAGCGTCTTCAAGTGCGGAGGAATTTTGAAATTTTAATTGCAGAGATGAGCGTTTTGTGCGAAAATGTTTTTTTTTTGCGGAATGCAGAATATTTTAAATAACTGAACGTTTCTAAACTGTTTTCCTTAGTAATGTTTCCACTATAAGGAATTGAGAAAATAATATATATATAGTTATATTATTCGAAATATACATACTCATATCATTTTAAAGTGGTTGAGGTGCCAGCTACCACAAGGTCAATATATTCCTGTATTTTATGCTTAACCTCTTTACATAATAAGAATTGATCTATAGTACAGTAACGCCAGTTCTGATTGTTCATCTTGTGTTAGAAGTTCCAACGGTATCAAACTGGGCGCACGCGATCTTCTATTGCAATGTTTTCTCTACTTAATGGAATATTTAAATTTTAAAATACAAATATGAATATAAATACCAATTATTTACACGAATTCGATAAATGTACACTTTACAAATACAACAAAAAGTGAGTAAATCAATTGTCAATACATTTATACAGAAATTAGAGCCGGTTCAAAAACGAACACATTAAAACCGAAAGTAAAAACAACGTATCCCGTCCGCGTATCGCCCATCGATGCAGAACTCGTGGCACATTTACCGTATCCACAAGTGTAGTCAATATACTTTCTACGAGTGCATTCACCTCTACAAGCAAGCATCACTATCTAGACCAAGAGATGCTGGCCTTATTATTCTCTCAGACGCGAGACACGACTGATCACCTGTTATTAGGATCGATTCTAGTTTCCGATAGATTAGATTAGTTGACTGATTCGATTAATCGTTAATTAGACCGACTAACAACGGGTAATTTGTTGGGCAAACTGTAAAAACGACTTTCTCCGCTTTCCCTCCGAGGAAGTTATTAAAGCCGCGTGATTTTTATGTTAAAACAGGTATTTTAGATTTTTAAATTTGCTTGCATATTACCTGATTACTAACTGCTATATTCGCCGCTAATGTACAGGCGGGTCAGATTGAAAATTTTCTACATCTGTAAAACAACTACATACAATGAATAATACGTCCAAGTCGATTTTTTTAATATGGGTTATTTAAATTCTCCTATTATTATATAAGTTCTCGTATAATGTTACAATATTCGAACATTTTAGGGTCAAGAATGAAATTAAAAACTTAAAGTAGAGTAGATTAGTATTCTTACATAATAAAAATATCCTTATAATGAAATGCAATATAAAAATACAACCTCACAACGATTTGATTAGTTAGCGCAACGCATAGCTTCCTTCCATTGCAAACGCATACACGGTTGCTCCCTTCCGAGCATAGTTGCTGGCGTTCGGGGCTATCTTAATTAGTGTAATTGTCATAATACTTTGCCACCTTAAACGTACTAAATCTAACTTTTAAACTATAAATATGACAGAGTACCTTCCTTTCTTTTCAATGAAGTTTAAAAATCCATTTGTCAAATGTAAAAAATTGCCGCCATGTTCCAACTTAATTTGAAATTTTTAACGGAAAACCCTGTATTTTATGGGTTTTTCAAGTGTAAAACTATATTTTAAGAATGTTTTATTCTTGGATATTTTTGTAAAATGTTTATCCGTTTAGGGATTACTAAAGGCACTTAAAGTTCAGACAATTAGACGTTTGACAGGCCTACTAATAATCGATTCCCACCTAAAATGTTACAAAAACTAACTTTTGAACCGTTGGAATACTAATAAATTTTAATGGGGAACTAACCTTATTTTTGTAAAATGTCATGGAAATCAATTTTGAAAAATTCTAAATTTCATAAAAAAAGGGATTTGGTTAAATTTTTATAATGTTAACCCCAATTTTTATAATGGAAAGTTATTCTTTCGTCAAATTTTAGACTTTTCAAAATTGTGTCTGTTATTATTAGGAATTTTGGGTAGGTGCCAATTTTAAAAAGTCTCAAATCACGACACTATAACCTTTAGAGCTAAACGAAAAATCGTAATATTTGAATATTAATTAATTAAGATAAAAAAATTTAAAACCTACTTGTACTGAAAATTTCATACAAATCAGGTAGTAAATACAAAGTGAATTTTGTACACTAAATATAAAATACAAAACCTCTAAAAGTGATCAAAATTTCTTTTTCAATCGGACGTCAGGTGAGTAAGTTCTAGCTCCATTTACGACTACAGCTTTCTATTGATTTTTACTAGTTTATTTTAAGGAAGCCCTTTGGTATGTTTAACTCCATTTTTTACTTTCCATGTTTGCCCATAGAACTACTGAATTTAAATGGGTTTCAGCATACCTTTTCAAAATTAGTTCAGGTTTTCCTTTCCTCTTAGTTGTTGATACAGCTGTTTCGCCTCAACAAATTACAAATACCAAATCGTTATGCAATTGTGAATATGTTTTCGTCCGTGTGTTTATGTCCGTGTGGTGAATGTGTTTTCGCTATAAGTGTGCTAAGTCTGACGATGCCTACTGTTGAGGCGAAACAGCTGCAGCAACAACTAAGAGTAAAGGAAAACCTGAACTATTTTTGACAAGGTATGCTAAAACCATTTGTTTTATAAACGTAACACAAATTTTGAAATACATTTACTTTAAAAATTGACGTTATTTTGAACTTCGCTCCCATGATACGTCAGATGAGTTGTAACGCAATGTCCGACTTCTATTCCAATTTCAATAGAAAAACATACATTTTCCATTCGTTTTTGATATGTAATTTCAAAATACAGTAATCTTGAAAATATGGATAATGTACCCATTTATCTCTATTTATTTTAGAATAAATTTTGGAAAACCTTTGGGGTTAGAGTTACTTTTATATTTACTGGCATACTATAGTGGAGTCAACCTTTCAAGAAGAACATTTTTACATTAGTTTTTTTTTTGTTATTTGAATTACTTGTCTACCAAAATTGTTTTATTTATTTCATATACAATAATATATAAACGTTCTATACAACAATGCACATTTAAAAGTGTTAACAATGGTATAGAACAATACCTTAAATATTTCAAACAATTATATTGTTGGCACTACAAAAACAACAATGCAGTGCCTCAAAGATTAAAATAAAGCATTGTTATTCACAGATCGAACTCGCTGTTTCAGATAGACCAGGACATATTACTTTCCAAGCGACTACTCATGCATAAGAACCAAGGATTACTAAATACATTAGTACAATACGAATGCGCGTTTGACCGGCAACTACCGAGTACAAATTACCGGCACGCGCTAAACAGGTGGTTTCGGTCCATATTTAATCGTTCGTTAAGGATTTACATTTTTTCACTTGGACTCGTTTACGGTCAAATGGCGGCGCTAACTAATGAGATTGTATAACAGGTTGGTGGTTGTCTATTGTTTTAAATATCTTGATCTTGTTAATTGTTATGTTGTGTTCGTAAAGTAGAACAGATGTTTGCGGTTAGCCAGACAATATTAATAACTTGCTTACAACATGTTGAATAACATACTTTGTAATGAGGTGTTTATTTGTAAAACTTTTGTTTAACATATTTCAGAACTGTTTGATAGAAAAAAAACTAAGTTTTTAGAATAAAAGTTAACATATCATCTATTCATGACGTTTTCAGAGGCAATTTTATATTGCTTTTTAAATAACGTTAGGAATATAGTAGCAAAGAAAATGTAATGATAAACATAACACAATATTGTAATTTATTACTTTTTAAAGTTACTTTTAAAATTAAAGTTATTTAAAAATTCGACCCCATGATAGTTTAGGGTATTGATAAGATAATGTCTTACTTCATTTCCAATTTCAGTAGAAAAACATGCGTTTTTCATAACTTTTTTGGGGATTCCGTACCACAAAATTAAAAAAACGTACTACTTTATCAATTGATTTCAAAATGCTTTTAAAACATGCTTTGCTTACGAAAACAACAAAATCTCAAATCTCTCAAGTTGAAATATGAAGTGTTTAGTGCTCCAACAAGTATTTTTTTATGATACAATATGGGATATAATTATTTTAAGTGACTTGAATACTATTAAAAAGAATTTTGTGATATTATGTAATTCCAGATATTCTCGAAAATATAAAATATGCATGAATATGGATAAAATGCCTATTCCTCTTCCTTCATTTCAGAAAGTATTGTTTTCTAAAATTTTGGAAAACCCTAAGTGTTAGAGTTACTCAAGTACTTTACATGTATACCGTCAATAGTAAATCCAACCGTTTTTCAAGAAGTTGGAAATCACCTTTTCCGGTTATCGGTCCTACAGATGTATGTATCCCCACTATTTTTAGTGTTATACTTCAGTATATTCTGTAAAGGTACTGGTATGTTAAACTTTCGGGTAAGTGCTGTTACGGAACTCTTAGTGAGTTAGGAAATGTCAGGTTGCTTAAGATATCTGTTTAAGGATGTTTGTACAAACTGGCATTTTTCGAATTAAACCCCTTCATACAACACCTCTTTAGTCTGGGTGAGGAAACAATATTTTCTAGCTCTTAATGTGTTGACTCTCGATATTACAATAATGTTCAATTTTATAAAAAAAGGCAAACAAAAATTACGTGGAAAGAGAAGTTTTGGTAGTTCTCGAAATCAATGATAGTTACAAAAATAATTAAATTTTTGCTGAAATTTTCATCAACTTAATTTTAAAAATATTTAAGAAGAAAGTTGTAAGTTTATTGAGGGACATACCCAGCGTTTTAATAGTTTCTCTTTAAAAGAATTTCGAAAACAAACTACAACATGTCCAAATAAACTCTTTAATACAACTCCCCACTACACTAGACATGAATAGAACACTTATATGCCGGACTAGTAGCAGACATGTCACTACGCCCAATTAATTATTTTTATATAATTAATTTTATAGCTATATAAATTATGGTGACCACAAACCGACATTGAAGTCTCATCAGTTGTTTTTGTGCAAAAATCTCTGACGAATAAACATTATTTAAATGTTGATCTAACTAGACAAAAATGCATGTTCTTCACCCGGATTTAATCTAAGGACCAGGAGCTTTGGATTTATATCTGCTAACCCAGTGACTACAAGACCGCCAAAATGTACCAATAGTTCCTAGTGGTGCGGTATTTATTCCTACAGGAAATAAATACAAGTTGCAAAGGTGTAACAGAGCCTTAAATACATATTTTCATATTGTTTATGAATAAACATAAATGTTGCACATGCACAGAAACTTATAATTTTACATATTTTATACGACTCAGACAACTCGCGTGGAGGCGAATGTGAGTAGTTAAAATTCACCTGTTTTTATTCACCTATATGGTTACGTTTGCATAACCTGTTCTTTGAGTGACATTATGTGATCTCTGCTCGGGTGCCAATGTGTTTGTCAATGAATGGCGAATAGTTGGGAGTAAGAATTTTAAGTTCAATGTTACACATTTTCGTATAAGGACAGGACAACATTTTCTTTATATTTGACCCGTCTTATCGGGGTATTTGTACCCATTATCAGGTGCATTGTATAGACTATTATTGAAGTATTTGTAAATATTCTTTTCCATGTAAATTGGGTTCAAACACTTTTTTAAATTGCAAAAGCATCCCACAATATTAAGGGTAAAATCTACACGTAGGTAGGGGTCGCGTTAAAAAGTCTTCAAACGATATATAAATAGTAAAATAAAAATAGTTTATTTTGTATTTAAGAATTTACATACATCAACAAATGTTCTACAACAATTAATAATAAACTAAATAATACATACAAAATAATAATAATGTAATTTCATTTCATTAGTCTTTATTTAAGACTTTTCCAGTTCATTTATGCAAATATTCGATAATAGTAGGCCTATGAACCAATTGTGAGTTTTATTAGAGGAAATTAAAAAATATAACTATAAAATTCCAGATATTCGTTGAGGTATTAAATCAAAAATAAGTACTAACTTAAAAATGGGGATAAAACTTTGTATATACACCAATCTTTAGCATATTTGACTTTTACTAAAGGAACCTGCAGCAAACAACAAATGAAACAGCTGATTAAGGAGACCTGCTTCAGTACGTAACACAATCTCAGGTTAGGCCTAAGCTGGACCAATGTAATATATTTAGACTTGAAATCGTATATTAATCGGAATTTTGACCAAAATATAGTTTACTAATTAATAATTTCACTTGAAAAAAGAAATGAAAATGGGGTTTAGAAATAATACCGCATTTAGTTCACAGGCTAACCTAATGCAATACCGATATTTTAGCTAATTTAAGCAAAAATAAATTGACTTAAGGGGATCGTTTACTGTGTACTAACTCTAAACGATTCATATGTAAAACGTTCCCCTAAAGTATAAGCATTGTCAAATAATTTCGCTCGCAAACAAGGTTGGCGTGAGTAGCACGCAAATGTATCTCCTTGTAACTGTAATAAACTACTTTATTTCATGACCAATGGATCGTCTCTTTCACTCAGATTATATTATACATTAATTAGTTTTACAAGTTTTTAAGAACAGAAAAGGTCCCTCTCAGAAATATATTCCGATATTTACGTAGTATTCTAATTTATTTTAGGATGGTCTAAAAATGTATCCTGTTTGAAACTGATTTTCGATGTTTAATTTACGAACATTTTTGAGTTAAATTGAACTTACCTTTTTTGTCCGTCACGTGACTTACTTTTTTCATAATTATTACGCGTGTCGGATATTTACTCTATCCTCAGAATGCTATTCGTTTTATATGTTGGTCAATACACTCAAACACTTAATCACATATTAATTGTAAGACTTAGGGTGCGCCTCGTATGGTGGTTCTAGGACGACTGGAGTCGCAGGGTTGAGTCACAGGACCACGGTTACCCGAAATCCCGTTATCTTGGATACCGATTGCCGTGATATAGAACATGTTCGGGAAGAAATGAAGTGGGTCGTTCATGATCTGGCTTTTTAAAATGTATTGGTAAACGTGAAAGAGAAATATCATTCAGAAGAGTCATTGGACAACAAAAAAAAAGAAAAATCAAGCGACAAAAAAGTTTGTTAAATTTAAATGTTCTTCCTGTAACTTTGGCACTAAAATAAAACACGTTCACCTTAATTTAATAATTATATAATATACTAGGGGAGACCTCCAAAAACCCAAATGGAAAATTCTAAAAACATATGTTATGTTTTATTTTTAATAAAGGTGTAGTATTAATAATAACCTCAACACTAAGATGGTAAATAATGTTAAATGTTCAAACCAAATTATTTCTTATATTTTATAACAGCGGTTAATAATGTTTAAAAGAACCAGCAAGGCTCATTTCTACACTTTAAAACCCTAACCTAAAAGCTAGAAATACAAAAATAATTGCTTCAAATTTTGAAATCAGCTGTTAATGGAAATATTGAAGCAAACAGCTATATTATCTGTTATTTTATTTAATTGGTTTCTATGGTAATAAATGCAAATCCATGTGTTGGTTTATCATTCATTTTTTTCTGACTAAATTTACAAGTATTGTAATAAAAAAGAAGGTTTTTACCGAAATGTATTATAGCCTATGTTACTCAGGGATAGTGTAGCTATTTATTAGTAAAACTATTTTTTTAATCAGTTCAGTAGTGCCAGAGATTGACATACAAACAAACAAACAAAAAAAACAAACTTTACCTCTTTTTAATATTAGTATAGGCCTAGACTAGCTGGCCCGATCAGGCTTTGCACGGATAGACAAATCAAAGTTAAATGTAGGCCTGTATTAACAACAACAAAAAATATCAATAAATACATTATGTACTGTACTATGTATTTCTTATAGGGATTTTTAGTAACTTTGACCCCCTCAACCACCCCCTAAAATTTCGAATTTGTTGAAACCCTTTCTTAGCGAGCACCTAGGGCCCTAGAGGAAGCTACATCCCAAATTTCATTCCAATCCGATCGGTGGTTTTTTTTAGTAACTTTGCCTACCCAAACCTCCTAAAATTTCAAATTGTTTTAAAACCTTTCTTAACGAGCACCCAGCGCCCTAAAGGAACCTACATACCAAATTGTATTCCAATCCGTTCCGTGGTTTTTTAGATTTCATGATGAGTGTGTGTATTTGTATTTTATATATATAGATACAAACTGTGGAGGAATTTCTCTGTTGCGGCTAGATTTAATATGAAAAATATAAACAATAAACTTTGTCAAATATGAGTTTTATGAATTTTTGTTTTATACGGAGAGTTGAATAACACACGGCACAGCCTACGTAAGTAAATAAGAAACCACATCATCTAGATAGTAGGGTAATGAACCGCTGCTTTACCAACGTAGCACTCATAAACGGCAAAACCGCTTTCCTTAAAACTGATTCCTTTATTATGTCTAAATTTTCTCGACCGAAAAAGGTTACAATATTTATTTTCTTCTCCCTTCGAACTATCTTCATTAACCTAGAGTCTTAAGTGGGAGTATATTTTAACGCGGTTTTTTTAACGTCTATTTCTAGAGTTGAATTAGACCTATTCTAATAATTTTGATGTTTGAAAAAGCTTCTTGTGTATATTTAAAACTCATTGCATATGAACAATTTTTCTAGCATTTTTATTTTTTTAAACCCTACTTTTGTAAACTTTTACGTTAACCAGCGTATTATCTAATTTCGGTTATTTTACAAATACTTTTTAATGTAGGCCTACTAAACAAAACCATTCCAACTACACCAAATTTATTGGAGTTAGTTCTGTATGTCTATAAATTAACATGCTTTTATTAAATATACCCTAAATTGATATACTCTAAAACACTGTTAGATTGTAATTACCATAGTAAGAAAACAACATACTAACAGCTGATTAAAATTTTTATTTCGTTAGTATTTTTAAGAGATAAAGCCTTTTAAACGATTTCAGGATAAGCTTAACCCAGAGTGAAACATTTTGAAAATAGTTTTTAAAAATATTTTAATTTAAAATTGGTTTTCCATTTCTTAATAACAACATTAAATACGTCAGTTGCAATGCATTTATTCCATACAATTACAGTAATTAAATAACCGAAATATCGTCTAAACAAAACAACCCCTCGGTAAATTCACCCGGCAGTTTGCCGCTGACTCGGCGCTTCAGACCGGATTAACTCTGAAACCCGAACCAAATCCACTATAAATCACTACACCCTGGGTCATGCATATTAAAGGTTTTAATTGGTGGAGCGCAGTAAAAGAGTGATTTATAAAGGCAGGTTCACAGCGCTGCCCTACTTAGATGTAGGTTGTTCCGGCCAGATCACGTTCGGTTTTCAACATCTGTGAAGAAGTGGACCATCTCTGCTTTCGATTTCATTGTCCGCGCGTTTCGAAGATTTTTTTACTTTTACTTGAAGCTCGGATGTCCGATGTATGTAGAGCAGAACTTTTATTTTTCATTGTTTCATTCTCTTGTTTTTAAGTTTTAGTATAGCAGTAGTGTATTCTGGGAGACTTGTCGACGAAATGTTTTAATACCAAAAATTAAACTCAAATTACTAATGTTATTTTTTATTAATAAAATTCCAGTGTAAATGCTTAGCGAAATATATACATATATATATATATTTATTTATTTATTTGTAGTATTCTGCAAGACAATCAAAACTCATCCTTTACGGTAACCATTGGGCCAATATAGCAAACAATTAAACTTACCTTCTGTGATTACAAAATGTAAAATATTTTTTTTCTTAAATTTAAATTTTCTTACTTTAAAAATTAATGTAATTTTATTATTAATTATTCTAAAACTTATATTTTAAATTCGGAAATTTTAAACTTTTAATTTTTGTTCGAAAAGCTAAGTTTTTTAAATTTATTACCAGAGACTTAAAGTGCTAATGTTAAATACATTTTCCAGACAAAATAGTGAGTATGTAACTAGGACATGCATCTCCACTGTGCATTATTTTAAAATGTTCAGAAGATATCATGCTTTATTGTTTTACTGCCTGGTATGTTTAAGTTTAAGTTATAAATTGAAAGCCTCCAAAGTGATTCCCATATCATGATTACCACAAATCATATTAGTTGTTGAAGCTACTTTTAAACCAGTCAAACTGATGTTTATTCTTATGAAAATAAATCTATTGTTCCTATTAAAACTGTTTTTAAAAACATCGCAAACAAAAAAAAAGGAATGTGTTTAAAAAATGTTTTCCCTTTATTTAAAGTAATCAATTAACACACTGATATAGGCTACTTTGAATAGTAAATTAAAAAATCTGAAAGTTTTTATTTAAAAAAAATACATCAATCACCATTTTAGACAACCAGACAGTAAAGGTTCGTGACCTCCCACCATTTCTAAGTTTTAGGCTCCCTTCCCACCCCCTTACCCCACCCTATATCACTTCTCATGTAGGTGGGAGAGCATCACTATAGAGACTGTAACTCTAACATCATTTGCTACAGCGTTTGATTTAAGTAACGAAATAAATGTTTCTCGACTTTAAATAGACCATTAAACCATATTGAGTTCGTAATTTGGTATTTTATGTTCAAGTATAAAACGAAATTTCTAAAAGAAGTAAGCTTAATTTTTAGCTTTCTTACATTTAAAATAATAAATTTAAAACTTAATAGTTTGGAATATTTGTTAAGTCACACTCCCACATTATATATTCCTCTATTATCAAATGTTTGCAATTAATTTATGTATTCAACTAATCATACAAATTAAAAGAAATTTTGTTAGTACTCAAAAATTTCATATTAAAATTTGGTTGTTAATTTTAGTTTTTTTTTTTTTATTCTGAATCCACCACTAAGGCGCACAAATCTCTTACAGTAAATTAAAACACTTTTTCAACAATTTCTTTTCACATTTAATTTCAACTGTGCACATCT
Source organism: Philaenus spumarius (assembly GCA_018207615.1). Lineage (NCBI taxonomy): Eukaryota > Metazoa > Arthropoda > Insecta > Hemiptera > Aphrophoridae > Philaenus > Philaenus spumarius. The sequence continues at coordinate 228,903 of JAGFPH010001541.1, forward strand.
TCCGAGCTCCCACTTTCACAACTTATCTCGTAAACCATCGCAAGTCAATTAATTTTATACAAATATCTCCAATGACCGGCTTCTCGAAACACCGGCGAGGACCGCGTTCGTGCCACTAAAATCCTGCCCGATAAGGCTGTTTATTTTGAACATTTCGACGTTACTTTCTTGTCTCAAAGCAATAAATATTCTGGTATTGAGTGGTCGTGGCTTGAACGGGAGAAACTCGTTTGACTTCGACTCTGGCACACGACAAGGTAAGGTTCGAAGTCATTGTCAAGTTCGAGGTGATATTTCCCTTCGCAAATTGCTTCTAGATTTTCGCAAGTATAATCAGATTTGACGGTTTAATCATTGCGTATACTCAAATATAAAGGTATTAAATAATAATAACAAACCGTTTTCCGAAACGCACATATTTTCACTGGCATTTTTTTTAAGTCCATTAGTCTTGTTTTGAGTTAATTGTATTTGTTACATATAAAATATAAATATTCAGTAGAAATCAAAGAAGGTTAACACAAACACAGTGATGAAAATAAATTAAAAGGAAATACATTCAAGCGAAACATTAGTCTCTGTGCATAATACCAACGTACACAAAATAATATAATATGCGTTTTCTCTATATAAAAACTAATTCTTATAATCATTCTAAATCACTGCCTATATCCAATTATTTCCAACCAACGCTAAGTTAACATATATACTGAAATACTTTCGAAGAAACATTTCAAAGTGTGTTACTTAATAATAATAATTATTTATTATTTTGTTTTAAAATAGTTTTTAAATATTTTGATTAATCCATAAATAATTTTAATAGTATAAATATTGCAACTAGTGAAAATGCTCGTTTTACCTAAAAACAAAACCAGTACGGCTTGTAGCACATATAAATAATTTTGGTTCTTTTAGAAATATTTTTCAGGCACTATTAATATTGACATTTTCTAGTATGTATATTTTTGAAGTATTACACATCGTACATTAAGTACAGTGTCAGACCACGCTGATTAAGGATGTACATGATTATGGTACCCGATTCAGAAGCTACTTACGACTAGGCCAACACAGGCTCAGTAAACACAAAAAGCAACCATCACAAGCTGGTGCGCCACTAATAAATAAATCAAGGAGTAAACTTTAGTAGTTAAATTGATTGTTAAAATTTGATTCGTTTGTAGTAATTTTTTGTAATACTTTTTGATTTTCTATCTGTTGTTTTAAATGTCCTTAAATTAATCATTCTAAGTAATTTTAACGTTCTTGTACTTAAAAAAATAATTTTAGTTGTTGGATTTTAATACTTTTAATATTTTAAAATTGTATGCTAATGTTGATAATTTTGTATTTTTCTTAATTATGACGTGCTTATACAAACTATCTCTTCTGAAATAAATAAAATACAAATAACTTGCTATCCACTATAAACTACCTAAACAACAATTTTAAACTTTTAAAAACTACTTTAATATTCCCTAATTTAAAATGATTTAATTAAAAATATTTATAATAAATATTAAGTCTGTTCTGAAGATAAATAAAATACAAATAACATGCTCTCAACTATAAACTACCTACACAGCAATTTCAACTTTTAAAAACTACTTTAATGTTCATTAATTTTAAATAATTTATTTAAAAATATATATAATAAATATTAATTATACAAATTAAAATTTACTACATGAATCTAGAAATGTAATTAATTCAAATATTTGAACGGGTAATAGAAATATTTATCACAAACTTACCGAGTAATGTACATGAAACTAAATTGTAAGAACATATTTAAATTCCACACATATCTATCAAAATTGAAATAAATTCAAATAATAACACAAAAATAAAACCAAGACAGTGAAAAACTGATAAGAAAATATGCTTATAAAATCTGAAACCATGCGTGATAAAAAATATAAATATTTTCCTAAAGTCCGAAATCATATATATTTAACACAAGTACGAACGAGGTTTAAAAATGTATTCATATTTTTGATTGGCTCAATAATTTATTTTTTATCAATAGTAATATTCATCACAAATACTGCAGAGAACATTTTCTATTTCTGAGATTAAATACACATTTCAAAATAACGCCAAACTCCAACTACTATGGGTTGTAACGTGCTTGTATTAAAAAAAAATCATAAAAGTCTATTATTATTTACAAATTATAAAATAAAATTTACTTTTTGAAAACAACTCTATCTTTACGATCTCTGCTGTATATAACCGACAACTATCCTAAGTTCTTCTAAGTAAACCCAACCGACGATCCATCCCCGGACATTCGCAAAACCTTCAAGAGCATGACTCAAAATTCAAATGAAGACTCTCGCTTTTGTTTGGCTCATCACGAGCGCCCCATTGTTTGAAACCACACCCGTAATTGGTAAAGAAGAAAGTGAAAAAGTGAACACTCACCGCGCAGGTCGAGTGGGGTTATTCCCACCCCGTGAAGTTGTCGAGGAGCTGCTGATGTTAGCACCAGAGAGTATAGAAGTCGACTGAAGTAGTGAAACAGAGATCGCGGAGAAGTCGGAGCGCTGGCGGCCAATGAGAGACGGCCTGCGAGGTCTCGGCGCTACCCCAGCATTCCAATACTTTCATTCATATGGCAACACGCGGCCCGATACCTTGCCAACAAACCTGGGAAATTAGTAAATGAGGATGTACATTTAATTGAGTGATATAACAGTGAAACATTTTTTTGTTATTTTATAGTTTCTTAGCAGTGTCAGTGCTCAATTAATGGATTACAATTTAGTAAATGGAGGATGAAAGAAATATTATAATATTTTACTAAAAGTTGTAAAAAAATATTAAGAACAATAGACGTGGTTTATAAATGCTTACTATGTTCAAACGTTCAATTAATCCAGTAAAATCTGCGTTATACAAGTCAATAATATAAGATTACCGAAAATAGTTTCAAAAAAATTTCTGTAGAATCATTAATTTTGTTTTTAATATTTAAAAAAGATAATTTAATTTCACATTTTCTGTATATTGTAAAATACTGAAAAAAATATAATAAAATAAATAATCACGTTTTTAATATTCTTTTAAAATGAAATTTTCTATATAAAAACTTTTCTGTTTTTTCATTTGTATATTAAACTCTCCTCTTTAGTGTTCCTAAATTTAATAATTGTGTTTTCATTGTTTCTATGTTTTAATAACGTGCTAATGAGACGTCTAAGATAAACAACTTATGTTTAAATAACTAATGTTTTATTAATAAATCTAATTCTCCAAATTTAAAGTAATATCAATATACCTTTCACCATCGTAGCTCAAGAAACATAGATGAGTCTATTATTGCACAATCCGGGAGTACTTTGCTAACCGCGCGTTAAAGTCTCCGCATTGTCATCTCGTGCGCAATGGCATTTTAAAGTGTCTAGAAAACGTAGATATAAAGCGATATCGTTTTAAAGTTTTTCGGTATTATTTTTTTCATTTATATTAACATTCAAAAAATGTATAGTAAGTTCATAGTATAAGATAACTAGCTGCCCGATCCGGCTTTGCACGGATAGACAAATCAAAGTTAAATGTATAATAACAAAAAATATATATCAATAAATATATTACACTATGTATTTCTTATGGGGATTTTTAGTAATTTTGACCCCCTAAATTTTCGAATTTTTTGAAAACCTTTCTTAGCGAGCACCTAGTGCCCTAGCACCTACCAAATTTCATTCCAATCCGTTTTGGTGTTTTTTTTTTTAGTAACTTTGACCCCCCCCCCCCCCCGAAATCCCCAATAAAATTTCGAATTATTTTAACCTTTCTTACCGAGCACCTACATCCCTAGAGGAAGCTACATACCAAATTTCATTCCAATCAGTTCGGTGATTTTTGAGATTTCGTAATGAGTCAGTGAGTGGTATTTGGATTGTATAGATAAGTAGAGTATTCATGAATATGAATACGTATTTTGTAAACGTATTTATTATTTTTCATATTACAAATAGATTTTAACATATTATTTTAACTAATTTTAGTATTTTTTTAACAAATAGCATAAGTACCACTACGAATTTAAAAAAAATATATAAAATTTCGATATTCCAATCCAAATTACGTAAGTAGAAAAAACTATGTTTATAAATTAGAATATATTTCCCCTGTGATTATTCAAGTTTGTTAAATAAATCTACATATAAATATATCCATTTATTCTGTTGCAATGGTAATTATGAAGGCAACACTATAAATTTTAGGCAAGTGAAATACACATTTTGTGTAGAAAATATAAACGTAGTTGAAAATAAAGAGTTAAAAAATGTGTAAAAATTCTTTGAATAATTTAATTATGACAAGAAACAGCTAATTGGTATACAAACTTTTTAGAGAAAAAAATAGGTAAACCAAGAACTATATTTTGTTTTGCAGCTTAAAAAATCATACATATTTAATTTTAAATTAGGTTTCATTGTTATTTCGTTAAATTGATTTAGAAATTATATAATTATAAAATCTATATATTGATCCTCGTCTGAATGTCACTAAAAATATTGAAAAACAAATAAATAAAAAGTTTCCAAAACAAAGGATAAGTGAACAAATTTAGAACGATAATAAAGTTTGTGTGAAACCTCTCTGTCTGTATAAAACTGATCATCCACAATCTGATCATAATATTTCCCTTGTGGCAGGTTTTGATTGAGCTACGTTTAAACAAACTTGGCTTTTGATGTAAAAAACAAACCAAAATTTAAGATTTATATGTTAATTACTTCTTAATAACATTTTGAATTCGAAGTCTTTTTCTCCTGCTGACAAATTAATACAAAATAAAAAATTTTCTACAACTTCACTTTAAATGTCAAAGCAACAAAACTAATTTAATCCGTTGTAATTTGGTCACGTGATTTGAAAACTGTTTGTAAATTCAAATATTTTACAGCTGTGAAGTTGCTTTGCACACTGTTTGGGAGCCATGGCAATTTAAACTTTGAATCAAAAACATACTAGCAACTTATAATCAACACTATACAACCGAAAACACTAACAATATCTAAATATTGTTCTTTAACTGCTTATTTAATATAGTAATGTTTACAATAAAATAAAAAGGGAAACTCATCTGACGTTTGTCGCCAATACACTGTTCAAATAATACAATAATTAAAGTCTTTTGAATTCTATACGAATCGCCCAAAAAGTTAGCACTGTTTAGTGTTTATACTCAGAGTCTCTATATTTTCTTTGGTCTTTTAAACCATCACCAACAGTTATATATATTTTCATGGCCACGGTGAAATATTTAGTTTTTAAATCTAATTTTTTACGTTTTTAAGGTTAAATTATCTAATATTCAAACGTTAACTGAAATACATTTTTATGGATTTCACAATTCAAATTATTGCTTACAATAAATTACGCATCCCTAATAAACAACAAATCTTTCTGTTCCGGATTGTTAAAATGCTAATACAGTTAAATAAGACAAATAGTGTTATATTTGGAGGCGCACGTTGACGAGCTACCGTATCGTGCCGCGGAGTCGCAGCCTCCCACTAAGCGACGTGACTTGTCTCTGCGCCCGAAGAGTGATGAGAGCTTAGACCGGAAGATACGATCCAATCAGCTGAGCACAGCTTCCTGGGAACGTGTTTATGTCAGAGTTCGCTGAACCGTCCTGCGGGGAAAAACATCTTCCTCAAGAAGAAAATTGTGTAACTCGTTAAAGTCTCCAACAATGCGTTAATAAATGCTCACCGTTGTAAAACCGAACCGAGATGTTTTAGGATGACTTGCTGGCCTTGCTGTGCTATTTATATAGTGCGGGATTTGTTTACAAAGCGTTAAAGTCTAAACTCTATATGTTAATCAAGTACTATAAGATTTGTTATAATGTACAACGGACAAGTATTATCTTATTAAATAAATTATTGTATCGTCTTTAAACATTTCTTACATAGAACTAATGAAGGAAGTGAGTATAAATAGAATTTAAAAAAAAAGAAGCAGTAATGTGACTGCCATCAGAAGTGAAAACTGTCATGAATATAAATCCTTGGTTATATTGGTTTAATCTGAAATTTGAGAATTATTTTTACTTTGACCCATTTAAAATAAAATCTAAAAAATAACATAAAAATGATTGTCTATAGTCAAATAATAAATTGAAAAATATAATTTTGGTTAGGCATATATACTGAAACAAAACGCGTTTCTTTAATGCATTTACATTCATTATCATATCAACCAAGATAGCTAATTTATCTATGTCCATTTTATAGAAATCACCAAGTACTCAAATTTAACATAGGTTACAACATTAGGTTAGGTAATTCAAAAAATTTTGGTTTTAGAATAATGTTTGATGTTGTAGACAATTACCAAGAAATTATGATTTCAGTTTTTTCTAGATAACTCAGTTATGCTTTGACCTACAGAAATGAAAAAAACCATTTTGTCTGACGTTAAAAATAAAACGTGTTGTCTCTTGTACACTTTTTGTTAGCGGTTTTCAAGATATTCCACTTTAAACATTTGTAACTGCCGCCATTTTGAAAATTATTAAAATAAAATCGTGGTGCTTCGTACACTTGTAAACCGTAACATACACATCGCTTTTATCAAACTTGAACTATCTTACCTATTTCTAGAGTTGCAATGAGTTTTGTAAAAATAATATTCCTCCCCGGCGGGGAATCGAACCCCGGTCTCCCGCGTGACAGACGGGGATACTGACCACTATGCTACCGTCGACTGTGTTGGAATTGAGTTATTTAGTGCTATCTCTCTTTTGTAAACACAGAGGCGATGACGAATAATATCTGACGATCACGCGAGATCAGAGATTTTTACCCATCTGAAAAAGTAGGCCTACCTAACGCGCCAAAGAAGTTTTCACTTCAAAAAGCCTTAATGCAACGTGAATTTTTACAGCAAACCATAAGATACGATCCTTATTGTAAGTGTTGCACTGGCTTTTATACGATATTTTAATGCACTTTAGATTCCCATAGTCAATAAAAAAACAGAAAAAAAAATGCATTGGAGATTTCATAGATTTTATCACGCTTTTTCAATCACTGTTCAACGCTTTCTATAAGGCTCGTTACATTTTAACTCAAAAAAACCATCACACTTCGTTAAACAAAACACCTTAATCAGATTAGCAGTTTTTAAGGTAAATCGTAAACACAAATATTTGTATTTTTAATTTTAAGATATTTTATTATTACAGTAAGCACACTAAACTATCTTTAGTATATAAATAAATTATAAGATCTGCCGTAATAAATAACGAAATCTTAGAATTGTCACTTAAACTGTCTTCGTTCACCTACAAATAGTGGTATACTAAAAATGACGCACTGAGTTAGTTTAGAGATGTATTGCATATTAGGGGCCCTGCCCCTACTCTCTTCGCTCGCCAACCCCTGCAGTGGCATATTGTGATGCCAATGCAAACCACAAAAACTCTAATTTTGTTACATTTCGTTTTAACTTCCCGTTAAGAAAATTGAAAATTTTCTAAAATCGGGAAGTTATTGGTTTCACCCCGTTTTTCGAAAATCGAGTATTCATCAGATCTCGACGTTTTAAGGTCCTAGGAATCTTCCCTGACCACTCCCGAGAGGGTGTCACTCTGTCTGTATGTGTGTGGGTGGGGGTGTGTGTGTGTGTGTGTGTGTGGGTGTGTGTCTGTGTGTATGTAAGTATGTGACCCGCTTATAACTTTTGAACGGCTTAACCGATTGGATCCTACCAAACGGCGTTCTAAAGAGTTCCATCAAACTTAGATTTCCTGAAAATTTCAACTAATT